>JAJIRX010000181.1:0-283995 GCA_023853785.1 Psilocybe azurescens | reverse complement strand
TGGATGAACACAAGGTCGACTGCGTCATCGCATGGGGAAGGTGCCTACTAATCGCGATCTCTTGAGAGGGTTTCTGGGTGCGGTTGGATACCTAGCTGACAAATGTACCTAGGCGTTCAGGTGTATAGGAATGTATTGAGCTTTGTGAGCACAGTCCCATTTCGTTGGACGTTCACGGAACAGAGGGCGTTCGACGATGTTAAGTCTATGGTGGATTGGGCTCGGAATCATCATGGGTTCCCTAACGTATGACACGGGCACCTACGATCTGGATGGTGACGGACGGATCTTATGGCGGGCGTCTCTGGACTGGTGAGCCAGGGACAGGAGTGGAAGACAGCCAAAATCAGTGGTAGTGACAAGCGTTTTCATATTATAGGGACCTATCCACAGATGTGATTTGAATAGGGCCTAAAGGGTAATGAGATGCATTTCATTATTTCATAATGAGCCTGGTTCTGTAGTTTTCAATGGGGCAGCTATATCATTGATACTCAGGTATTTCATAACTAAACTGGGCAGGATATCTCATAAATTCATAAATATCCTGGCTATCATTAATATTGGCTCTTTCATTTCTTTCAAACCTGGCCTGGCTATCAGCAGGAATTTCATTATCCATGGAACTCATTGTTATCAATACAAACAGGTATTTCATTTCCCTTTCCTGTATTTCATTATCCCTGGAATTCATTATCCTCAATACAGATAGGTATTTCATTTCCTTTCCTATATTTCATTAACCTGGAATTCATTATCCTCAATATACATAGGTATTTCATTTCCCATTCCTATATTTCATTATCCCTGGAATTCATTATCCTCAATATAAATAGGTATTTCATTTCCCATTCCTATATTTCATTATCTCTGGAATTCATTATCCTTAATATAAATAGGTATTTCATTTCCTTTCCTATATTTCATTATCCCTGGAATTCATTATCCTCAATACAGATAGGTATTTCATTTCCCTTTCCTATATTTCATTATCCTGGAATTCATTATCCACAATATAAATAGGTATTTCATTTCCCTTTCCTATATTTCATTATCCCTGGAATTCATTATCCACAATATAAATAGGTATTTCATTTCCTTTCCTATATTTCATTATCCCTGGAATTCATTATTCTCAATATAAATAGGTATCTCATTTCCCTTTCCTATATTTCATTATCCCTGGAATTTCATTATCCTCAATACAACCAGGTATCTCATTTCTCCTTTCTATATATCATTACCCATGGAATTCATTATCCTCAATACAGCCAGGGATCTCATTCCCTTTTTCATATTTCATTACTCTAGCTTCTGGCCCTGTCAATACCAGCTGGTTGTCATTTCTTTCATTATACCAGTATTTCATTTCCTTTTGATGCATTTCATTATTTTTGTGGCTCAGTTCTTTCAAAACCTTCAGGGATATGATATCCATTATCGTAGCAGATTTGGATATCATTCCCTCCCTTGAACCCTTATTTTACACTCCTTATCATTACTTTATGTTAGATAATCTTTATATTATTCCATCTAATCATCAAAATCGTAGATGTCAATCATATCCTCATCTACCTCAGCTTCTCCTCGGAATTGTTCCACTGTTCCCCCTCTTCTTCATCTTCTTTCTCTCTCGCTCAGCACCTTCAGCATTTGAAACAGTTGACTGTACCTCCACTACGTACTTTGCAACCCACTCCCTTTATCCCTGCTGAGGTGCAGGCGCTATTTTCCAACACAGCCTGCCAGGAGCTCCGTCAACTGCGCCTGGTACTCAGCATATGCTTTGAGTCCGATCTGTGTAATACTATCTATGTCCTTCCGTGGCCATGTTGACCACGCCACCACATTGCTTTCCACTAGATACACTACAGTCCGCCTCATCTCTTCTTCAACCAACCTGTATTCTTCATCCCAGCGATCACGTTGGGCGCATCTTCGCCCATTCTACGCGGCATTGTCTCATCAAATTCCTCCTCAGTGTTATCTCTTCCCTCTGAACGATTCACGAACCAGATCCACGATTGCTGTGACCATTCTGTACATCAGACAGTGGGTCATCAAGTTGCTCGGATCCACGGATGTCGGTTGGGTCTAACTTCTTAAATTGGTCGCCCCACATTCCATCAGGTTCGAGATGCAGTACTGACTCTCTAGCGGCTCGATATTTATTAGCCGCACGTTGGATCGCCGTTGTAGCCGGTTATACAGGCCCCCGCATTGCGAAGTATTTGGCTTATTGCCAGCACCGCATATGTTGAGTTTCTTGAACTGATCAGACCGGAGAGCATCGTCGACCACGACAGATATCAGCTACAGCTTCCTCTGCCTGGGCCTTCCTCAATTGGAAGCTCCTTGCCAGCAATGGCCTTGAGCGTGTCTCGTAAGGGATGGGTAGAGACGAGGGAAAAAGAGCGGTATCTGCTCGGCAAGTTCATGTCCTGAAGTATCCCCACTGACAACAGGCGCTGCTGACGATCTTTGAAGTAGTAATGGGGCAACAGCCGGCATATAGGCCAACTGAACTTCCCTCCGTTGAATCTTGTTGGTCAGAGTGTTCCGCTTTCCTGTAAATCCGCTGACTGCTTCGCGAGAGTTTCCCTTTTGTGACCCACATCGTACTTGACGTCCGTCTAACATTTATGAAGGTTAGTTCCAATTAACCCCGAAAATAATAAGAATTTACATACTGCTCCTCTTCGAGCTCAAGACCCTTGTTAAAAACTCGGTCAAGCTCGTTTTATGAGCAGGATTATACCACTCGATAAATCGTCTGCATCTTCCTTTGCAAGCTCGAGGCGAACGTCCTGCAAGGTTGTCGCTAGAATAATAAGTAAGCACCGACTAACGTTTATTTTAATGACACAAGACATACAGCTCTTTGGTTCTTTATACGGGCTTGGTTTGTACGATCTTTGATCCAATTGTTTACCAGCTTAGTCCACGACGTAATGTACTTCCACTGGCATTTTCGCTGAATGTTTCGAATGCTTCTGCATGCTTTTGCTAATACAAGCATCCTTGAACCGTTTCAGAAGAAACCCTGTAGACATTGTCAGAACAGATACACATCGTAAATTAACTTTACCGAAGCCCACAACCTTGCGCAGGTTCCACCGTTCCACTGGTGGTTAAATGTCTCCTTTCGTATCCAGATCCCATCTCACGGGTACTAGGGGCAAGAGTGGTTGTCTGCGACCAGGTGGGTTTCCATATCCTCCCCCAAGTCCGACCAACGCTGGGTAAATAGTTCAAAGAATAGTTCTCTATACAGAACGGCCCATGGGTTTTGACATGCCAGCTGGGAACCCCGATTTCTAGCTCGATATCTTCGGGAAGTACCAGATCATCTGGATACGTCTCCATTCTCTCCGGCTTTTACCATGTACATCCAATATCGTAGCCAAATAACCAACCGAAGAACACGAATGCCTGAAGGGCAGATAAGACCATGTAGTCCATGCTACAGAACTTGTTCAATCTCTTTAACAATGGTTAAATATAATCAATTTACTTACTTTTCTCCCTTTCCCAAGTCCACGGCGCCTGTGCTCGTATTACCTGGTGCCTCGAGCAAAGGCACAGCGCGACACATTAACTGTGTATCCTGGAACAGAGGTGCTTCCCGCGCAACGGCATTGTGATCAGAATCACAGGTGTTTATCTGAACATAATATAAGCATACGCATGGGGGCGTGTACAAGAAATTTACCTCCGTTCATCCACATGAAGTTCAACATGCTTATCATATCGCGAAGTTTCCCAGCATAAACACCATCCTGAGCTAGTTCGATATCCTTGAGGCCACGGTCTTTCAACTTTAATTTGAAGTTCGCATCCATAGCGAGGAAGAACGTATACAGAAAACTGATCCCATCCACGTTAATAAGTCAAGATGTCAAAGCAAATCAGGACTTACCGATCATCAGGCAGCACCTTCCCAGTCTTCTGGTAAGTTTTGTGGACAAGCAGGACATTCAACCACAAGTTCTCCTTCCGATGTTCCTGCAGAACCAGAAGGATCGTGTCCACGACCGGCGTGCTTCAGTGAGTCTAAATGACGCCAAGTCCGAAAGACACGGTGAAATTCAGAATAACGGTCCTGGAAAAAGGTATGGTCAGCCAAAGCAATTCCAACGTGGTACCTAAGTACACACAGCAACTTTTTCCAAGAGAAGACCATCCGTTACTTGTAATATGGAATGGTAGAAGTCATAGAGCCGCCGTCTTTCCTTGCAAAGTGACCTTGTGGAAGAGTTTGAGGAGATTGAAAGTAAAGGCGGTCTTCGGCCGGTCGAACGTGGCCGGAAACCAAGCCATCCGTAGGAGTTGTATACGGGGTGTGTGGTTGAACTATGCGATGCAGAGCAATCGCAGTAATTGATGTCGACACGATGAACTCCATTAGTGTGAAAAACAACGAAATCGGATGGTCCAGGAAGAGGGCAGGGGCAAGGACGACCACCATGACCCAGCTGGATGCTTAGACCAAGGTTGCTGAGCTACGCTTCTAAAAACGCCATTCCATTCCTAAAAAGAATGAAAACCAATGATAAAATGTTCGACATATAAATACGTACCTCTACCCGATGCAACGGATTCTCTTTGTGAACCTCAATAAAACATTTGGCACATCGGAGCGGAGAGCGAGGAAAGCAGTCGTCCATGCAGCGGAATTTCCCGTCAGCCAAGTGGCAAGAAGCACACTCCGTGATTTCGGAATAGTCTCCGAGGCCATATCCGCGAAGGATCTCGAGTAGGTAGCTGTCTCTCAAGTGAAGCCAGTCACTGAGTTTCGACTAAGTGCGATATTAGAAAAATATGATAAAAGGACTCAAAACTCACCGAGTTCGTGTTATCCCTTTTCTTCCGTTTTGCCTTCACCCCGGCTTAGCAGGAATATCCGTCGAATCTTCGCCACTCAGAGACATATCAGGAACCAAGTCTGGTGGTCCTGGCGGTTCATCGCTCATCGCAACATCAGGTACAGGTATTTGAACGGTGTTGGGCGGTTCAGAGGTGGATTGTGCAGGTTTTTTGTCGTCCAACCTTAACTTCTTCACTCCTACCCTGCCCTTTGACGAGAGATGTAACGTAGAAGTAAACAGAGCGGGTTTTGAAGAATCTTCAGCAAGTCGTCGCCGAGTTACAGGCTTTGATTTTTTGGGCGGCAGTTGGGTTGTATCGCCGGCGTTGCGATGTCGTTTGGACAATGACATGGCAGTTTCATAGAGAGTTTGATCTTCATTGTAATGAGATGCGAGGACGGTAATGAAGGAGCTTTCATTTTCGTAGGGTAGGGTATGAAAGCCAAACGTATCAGGTTTGCTCAAGTCACTAGCCGAGGCACGTGAGCGATTAATCACACGTGCGTAATCTAATCAGCGCGTCTCAAGACCAGCAAAATAGATGGCAATAAGATCGAACGCGATATCGACGAGGGGCGAATGAAATCGGAAAAGGCCAACGAAGAAGGAGTTAGGAAGCGAGCAGATTGGGGTTGCATACCTGAATGGGAAGAGATGGGGAGATGCAATGGGCCACGATGAAATATGCTTAATGTCTGACATGAGATAGTCTATGTTCAATAATGATACCAACTACGTCGATAAAACTATCAATTATTTGGTGGGTACGAACTGTTAACCAACCACTTAGCTATATCCAAGTTCTTGTCACTTGGCGGTTGTGACGCAACACTCTGAATCGAATGTAAGATGTGTTGTGGAGAACGAGTAGCCAAAGGCTACTTACTGCTAGTGTTAACTAGTCCTATTTACCTAGACTGGGCCAGAAATGGAGGAAGAAATCGTTACAAATATTTTATTGTAGGACACTGGCCCTGTCAAGAGCTTTTTGTGAAGCGACTAATCCTCTGTGCACCCTCAGGTTGAACAACCTCTAGTTTGACAATTACTACGATAGCGACTTCCTTCGTTAGAATGAGCTATAGATCTGTGTTCAAATGTAACTAGCTGGACAACACTCTATTCTCGAATGCGAGCAATCGTTTTGGAGGTTTTCATTGCCTTCATGTATGATGAACTAAGAGTATCTGAGAATCCAGATTGATTCTAATCGTACTGAGATCGTCAACTACAACTGACCTGCAATATCTTGTTCTTATCACGAATGACACTTTATTCTGGTGTTTGGGAAATATTGGGACAAGAGTCCTAATACTAATCTTGAATCTTAAACGAAGCAATACTTGAGCTACGCTTATTGAGCATGGCCTTTCTGCCTTGAGGGCCATTCAACTTAGCTATATGTCAGTTGACTTTAGACTTCGAATTCAAGTCCTTTTAACTCGAACAATTGCTTATCAGCTCAGTATGAGGATTTTAGTGGATCAAATATGGTGTATTCTCAGTACGAATGAAAAACCTAAAGCGACGGCTACCTAATTCTTTATCTACGCCAGTCACAAATGAAGAAAGTAATTACTAAATGATCTCAAGATAGCCAAGTTCGCTGACATTGGTTGTAGATTTCCCAAGCCTCTTCCAGTGTATTGAATCCCTGATAAGTTCCGTTCACGCCATCCACAGCTGCCTTCGTGATGTTCCTAAATACCAATATAACAACTTTCTTGATAAAAAGAACGAAAAGAGATAGACTTACCAGTTGTCAAAGACTCCAACGGCACATCCCTTGGTAACGGTGTAGTACTTCTTTGTGCGGGATGGTGTGAGTGGGTGCGCAGCCAGTGATTGAGATGTACCGTTATGGAACAAAGTCGATGGTCCAGGAGCTGACAGTCCAGAGGTTGTTCTGCTAGGCGTCTCGCTCGAAGACCTGGGCGCCCGTTATAACAAGCAGACGAATACACAGTGTTGAATGTCTCGTCGTTGAAGTCGAACGATGGAATGTGCGACCAGTATTCCTGATCAGAGTCATTTCCGTCTTCCCTGATCAGAGTCGTTTCTGTCATTTGCGGATTCAACACGAGCTTGAGTGAAAGGGGGTGACAGGGAAATAGACTATAACGATGTTCAGTTCTACATCACTTCGAACTTGAGTAAATGGAAATTACCTCAGTCACAGGTTGTTCCTCGGCCGACCAATACTCGTCATCTGACAGTGATTCATTGTCTTCAGAAGCAGGTTCGACTTTCTTAACGTTTGGGAGCACGAGAGGAGAGCGAGAGCGGTGGTCGTTAGCACTGGTTTAGTACGGAGAGGAACCGGCGGGAGTGGCCCTTTGTCGTTACCAATGTCGAGAGAGTCTGAAGAAGAATAAATCGGGCATGGATATAAGTCAAAGGAACAATAAACTTTACCTTTAATCGTCTCAGTAAGTTGCATTTGCTGGGGTCGTCTAAAGTTCAAGTTGATGCCTGAAATGAAAGACACGTCAGAAGTTTTTGTTTGGCCTCGACAATTTATACGTTGCCACAAATTTGTCACACAGCAAGAGAGTTTGCGCCACATTGTTCTTCTCGTTTTCTTAACCCAGGAAAAATGACTGCGTCAAAAGTGGACTACATATTCTGAGTTCATTTGGCTCAAAGAGCGAGTTCCTGCTTTTCAAGAGGCCCAGCAGACTCAGAAAACAAGTGCTTTTTATACCAAAGTATACGAGGACTGGGCAGCTACTTTCCATATCCCCCAGCCAACAGCAGATGAAATAGCAGCTTCAGGAAGCGAAGAGGCCGCAAAACGAGGGAAACGAAAGGTTATGGAAAAGGTAAGTGAAATGGGATTGATATACATCACGAATGGCAACTCACCGTCAAATGCAGCGTCTTTTTCAGTGGTTTCACAATAATACACGGCCTTCTACTCTGGCATCGAAGGAGGGCATCATTCCAGTTAAGAAAGCGACCAAGATGCCTGCTCCTTGGCAAGCATACCAGAAGCTATACTACGAGAGCAAGCTGAAGGAACTGGTCGACGCAGAGTACAGTAATCATCTTCAAAGCCTGAAGGACGGAGAAAAGGGGAGATTGAGAATCCAAATACAGACCGAGGTGTGCCGAAGAGAATATAATAAAGAGAGCCAGGACATCAAGGACGAGGTAGAGACGTACAGGAAGAGCTTCGTGGATCACGCAGATAAGCCCCAGACAGAGAGCGAAGCGTGTACAAAAATACCAACAGTAAAGCGCTCTGTTCCCTGAAACTATCCAATGCTGACCTTCCTTGGTTTAGCGGTGTCGACCGTGTTGGGAAGACCTTGCTCGCATACTTCAAGACTCTTGAGGAAGAGACCGGCTGGGCCTTCTGTGTGTTCGCCGGTGGTCCTAATCCTCAACAAGGTGGAAAAATCTATACGATGAAGCATGTACCTATTCATATACTCTGTTTCGTTGACTCAATCTAAAACCTGGTGTTAGTTATGAAACAAAGTTTGAAGAAGATCCGGACCTCACCTTTGCGGAGACGCTTGGAACAAAACCATGGAAGTTGGTCGCAGCCAAGTGGGACGAACACCTGCACGAAGGCTTTCGTAAGTATGGAGGTAGTTCGCATAAGTAAACATCACTCACAGCTTTGATAGCGGAGGCCGTACGCAAACAGCGTTCTTTGTCTTCAACATCCTCGACTCCGGCCCCTGACCAAGACGATCATACTCAAATGGCTTCAAAAGACGAGCAAGAAGGTAGTAAGAACAACGAGGTCGAGGGAGGACGAGGAGGACGAGCTTGAGGAGGACGAGCTTGAGGAGGACGAGCTTGAGGAGGACGAGCTCGAGGATGAAGATGAGCTCGACGACGATGACGACGACAGTGAAGAGGGCATGAGTAAAACAAACAAAGACAAAGGTGCGAGTTGAGGTCCCCCGTCATGCGTTCATGTCAACTTACCGTTGCCTCTCGCCCCTTTAAGCACAAGCTGGCGGCTGTACTGGCCCAATCAAATTCGAATACAAACTTCAAAAAGAGCGCAACATCGCTGAAAACAAGAGGATCTTCGAGGAATTGTTCGGAAAAAGCGTATGGGGGATGATAAGCCGGTGACTATCAAAAGCAAGGCACAGCATGGGAAGGGCAATGGGTACGTCACTCACTGTATATTCTGCAGCTTGATGGTTTACATCCAGTTGTACAGGCACACTGCGGTGCCTTCCCACAGCACCACATCGAATCCGGGCGGCTCAAGCGTCCACCACCACTGAACCGAGCCCACGAACCGTCAGCGACAGCTGCGTCCCGTGAGGATGGACCCACTGAGACCGAGAGTCCTCCCGAGGATGCAAACGGAGGGCGGAGCGAGCGAACGACCGATAAGAACGACGAGCCCGTATCCGCTGTCGGTCCTATGGATGTTGACAAGCCTGAGTCGTATGTTGTTTTTCTTGATTATCCGTTGAACGTTTAAACTTACGCATATCTTATCGCCCCAGGATCGTTCCCTCGGCTAATGAAATCAGTGTCAAGCTATCTGTTCCGACTACCCCATCAAGCAGAACCCCGGTTCAGCTTCCGATGGAAACACAGAGACCTCCGCTTCGGCTTGCGCAGGAGATGTTGAATCTTGAGCTTCGCCTTCCACGCAAGGAGCAGATACTCCAACTCGCAGTCCTGAAGCTGACGAGAATGGTGTGCACCATCCTGTTCCTGCTTCCTCACCTGGTGTCGACGCATCGACTGTTGCAAACATGCTGTCTCAATCATCAGCTGTGGATCTTGGTATCAGCCCTTCAACAGCTAATAAGTCGCTGTCTCCGGCTTCTCGTGGTGAAATTCCAACTTCGACATTGCTCGACTTTGCCTCCTTTCCAGCAACAGGTTATGTTACGGACGAGAAGAACTTCAGCAAGCTTCGTAGTATGTGTAATGGAGTGAGCTGGCAGGCCTTGGTCGAAAAGTGGATCGTATTTGAGCAGTCTTACCACAACAATGGGGTATGTTATCTTGAAGTTTTGTTTCTAATGTAACTGACAGCCATGTAGTCCCTTCCAACAAAGCCACGTCCTGTCGAAATTCCGTGGTGGATGAAGAACACCAGAAAGCTTAATCGATATCCAAAAATCATCAAGGTTGCGGATTTCATAATTTCATGGCGCCAGTGGTGGATGTCAATGCAGCCTGCCTGGCGTGCTCAGGACTCTTCTTGGCCGCCGTCAGCGTGACATGCCAGTGGGGCGACATTGGTCAAAGGTAGCACATTCTGGCCCGAACGGCTTCTTTTTGATTATACTTTCATTGGGATGGTGGGGAAGACTGGTAGTAGGCGGTTCTGGGGGTGTAGCTGAATTTGAAGTTGCTGTTGACGATGTTCATTGGGTTTTGTCTAACATTGTCAGTGGATTGCTGAGTGCATCCACCAAACGTGCTCATGTTGATGATGATGTGGATGTTTCTGACAAACCACACTCGAAACGGCAAGTCCTCTCAATCTTCAGAATGCTTTGTCTGACTAATGTGACTTTTTAGTACTCGCAAGTCATTGTAGGCACTTAACAGACAACTTATAGATAAGTTCTAGATTAAGATGCTCTGTTTTAGATTCTTGGTTTAGAGGTATAGACCTAATTAGATAGATGTAGATATAGTGCTATTTCCGATTAGATATTAGTTGATAATATAGATAGAGATGCAGTAGATACAATAAAATATAGGTAGATTTGGTAAAGGAAAATGAGATATCTATTTATATTGAGGATAATGAATTCCAGGGATAATGAAATACAGTGAGAGGAAATGAAATACCTGGTTGTATTGAGGATAATGAATTCCAGGGATAATGAAATATAGAAAAGGGAAGTGAGATACCTATCTGTATTGAGGATAATGAAATTCCAGAGATAATGAAATACAGGAAAGGGAAATGAAATACCTATTTATATTGAGGATAATGAATTCCAGGGATAATGAAATATAGAAAAGGGAAATGAAATACCTATTTATATTGAGGATAATGAATTCCAGAAATAATGAAATATAGGAAAGGGAAATGAAATACCTATTTATATTGAAGATAATGAAATTCCAGAGATAATGAAATATAGGAAAGGGAAATGAAATACCTA
Organism: Psilocybe azurescens; assembly: GCA_023853785.1. NCBI lineage: Eukaryota > Fungi > Basidiomycota > Agaricomycetes > Agaricales > Agrocybaceae > Psilocybe > Psilocybe azurescens. Next base: position 273,017 of record JAJIRX010000181.1, on the reverse strand, counting down.
TTTATATTGAGGATAATGAAATTCCAGAGATAATGAAATATAGGAATGGGAAATGAAATACCTATTTATATTAAGGATAATGAATTCCAGAGATAATGAAATATAGGAAAGGGAAATGAAATACCTATTTATATTGAGGATAATGAATTCCAGGGATAATGAAATATAGGAAAGGGAAATGAAATACCTATTTATATTGAGGATAATGAATTCCAGGGATAATGAAATATAGGAAAGGGAAATGAAATACCTATTTATATTGAGGATAATGAATTCCAGGGTTAATGAAATATAGGAAAGGGAAATGAAATACCTATTTATATTAAGGATAATGAATTCCAGAGATAATGAAATATAGGAATGGGAAATGAAATACCTATTTATATTGAGGATAATGAATTCCAGGGATAATGAAATATAGGAATGGGAAATGAAATACCTATGTATATTGAGGATAATGAATTCCAGGGTTAATGAAATATAGGAAAGGGAAATGAAATACCTATCTGTATTGAGGATAATGAATTCCAGGGATAATGAAATACAGGAAAGGGAAATGAAATACCTGTTTGTATTGATAACAATGAGTTCCATGGATAATGAAATTCCTGCTGATAGCCAGGCCAGGTTTGAAAGAAATGAAAGAGCCAATATTAATGATAGCCAGGATATTTATGAATTTATGAGATATATCCTGCCCAGTTTAGTTATGAAATACCTGAGTATCAATGATATAGCTGCCCTATTGAAAACTACAGAACCAGGCTCATTATGAAATAATGAAATGCATCTCATTACCCTTAGGCCCTATTCAAATCACATCTGTGGATAGGTCCCTAAAATATGAAAACCGCTGGTCACTACTATTGCTGCACCCAGGGGTGAGCAGCGGAAATTAGGAAAGGGGGTTGCTTGAAAGGCCCATGCGTGCGGCCGTTGGCCACTTGAGCAGTAATGTCTGTGGACAGAGCTAGTGTGGTTGCGTGAGAGTCAAAGGCTGACTTCAGGTTGATACAAGTTTGAGAGATCAATTTGTTTCCAGAGAAACTGAGGTGAGCGCCCGTGCCAAATAATGTGGATTATTGTATCTACAAACACATGGTCTGGGTAATTACGTAGGTAGTAAGTCCAAGCATTTTTGTTGAGAGTAGTGGAAACGCGTGGGAGGCTGGCTGATGTGGCAGCAGAAGGTGGGAGATTAGCCCGGGGGCTAGTGTTGGGACGAGCAGGGGGAGCTGTGAGGAAGGGAAACATTTTTGAGTGGGGAAGAGACAGAGTTTCAGAGGGTTCAGGGCCATGACCAGTAGTTAAAGGCTACGTCGCGTGCAGGGCAAGGACGAGAAGGCACAGGTGGGGGTGTTCCTGTCCTGCCAATTTCCTAAGTGGATTTTTCTGGGGCAGCCTTCTGGTGAAGACGACCAAAGGGGCAGGGTGTTTGCATGCACGTTCCAAGGTTGAAATTCGCGGCAGATGGTAGAGCTATTGTCTTTCTTCCCGGTGGTCCCGGTGTTTTTGGACGAGTTTGACAAGGACTTTGTGGGGACTTTCCGATGACCAAATAGGTGCTCAGACATTAGTTCTGCATCAGGAGAGGCCCACTTCGCGTAGTTTCCCTCTTCCTCCATTTCCAAGCGTCGACGTGCAAAGAAAGCCATTGTGTACTCGAGTGTGGCTGGCCATTCATATTCTGACGCAATTTTGTGGAAGTGGTTTATAAACTGGAAGAACACAAAAGGGAACCATACGATTTCCCTGGCTCGGAATGTGTGAAGATAGAATGTTGAAATATGTAACGAGAGGGTTGAACAAGGACGTGATAGTCTTATAGTCATGAGCCGCCCGGTTGCTGGTCTCAAATTGCAGGGTAGTGCTATTGAAAGCGAAGGCGGGCTCCTTGTCATGGTACTTTGAATCAAGCTTGTAGAGATCCGGGGCATGGAAGGTGTGCGTGATAATCGCCATGATGTGTGCCGCTCGATTTGGGGAAAAAGGGATCGAAGGGACGGAGCTAAGTACATTGACTGTGCTTGTAAGGTTGGTGAGTTGAGATGACAGAGCTGGTGCCGATGGAAGAGACGAGCCGCTAGCGGTGTCGGTGTTTTCGGGGAATGACATGGGGAGTGTGGCTCGGGGTTTAACAGAAGTTCAACTTCTAAGTGGTCAAGAGTGGCAGACAGATCCTCAGGATCCGGACGACGGGCAAATTTGCCGTTGCTGCAATACTGATTGGCGTTTGACGCGGACTTCTTTGTCATGCACTAAGTGCAAGAGTGGATGCGAGGGTGAGTGGATTCAGGAGTCCGAGTGTGTAGATCAAAATTACTGTGCAAGTAAGTGAGTCTGTTGTGTACTGCGAGTGCAGTGTGGGATGACCAATGTCTACTCCCCTACACTTGCTGCCTTATTTATACTTCACAGAACGAGGGGCCACCAGTGTCACTTCATTGCTTAGGGCCAGGGAGAAGTGCCAGTGGCCATTGGCCCATGAGGGCGAGTGCTTGAGGCAGCCATTGCTTGATATATATAATGGGCCAAGTGTGATGAGGCCAAGCATTTGGCATTAACCCCGAGCAACAACACCACCACACTTGCTCAAATCAATCACAAACAATACAAACATCAAGACAACAACCACAGTCCATGGACCCCAGCTATGACTTGATAGAGGCCAAGGCCACATTGGAGCAGGTGTACACAGGTGCACAGCACAATGTGAAAGAATCAACTGCAATGTCAGAATTCAATGTAAGTTTGTGCCATTATATTAACAAAACATTATCCACTAGCTGAAGACATTGTTGACAGGATGACAACTACCACACGGTGTTTGTCAAGCAACTGCATTCATGGCATATAACAAGAAAACCAAAGATGATAAAAAAGATACACACCACATAACAGCATGAAACATGTCAAACCAGTGGCATTTAAGACTGGAGACATAGTATGGGTCACTATGTCCTTTGTAGCATATGTGAACAAGGACAATACTGCATCAATAAACATTGTGCTGAAGGCATTGACATTGATAGAAGAGAAGGTAGGCAACTTCTATGGCCTCACATTAAAACAAATTGTATTGCTATACAATGATATCAAAACAAATCCAATCAGAAACATGAAGCAGACTCATTGAAGACAAAGTAGAAGATCATCATCATCAAAAGAAAGAGAGTATTTGATGAAGAGAAGAACATGTACCACAGCATGGAACACATGTTCATCAGCAGCTGAACAGTGCCCATATAACATGTCAACTATTACAATCAATATTACATATTTGACATGTAGCACTACATATAATTTAATGTGCATATAGCACTATTGTTATAGTATATTTGCATTCCATAGATCCCTTTGCCCTTATTCCAAAATTCCAGCTCAAGACTGTTTCATTCTCTTCTCTTAAAGAACTGACCAAATTGGCTGTACAATACACATTTAGGTAGTTAATTAATCCATCTAGATAGTGGACACTTTCTTTTTCTTGAAACTACATGTGATTTCCTCTTTAAATATGAATAACAAGATTGTAGAAGGAAGCAATGCCTGTTTAAGCATCTCCAATAACTGAACATTGCAGAGTCCACTTAGAATAAAACAAGCATCAGTCCTTGGCCAGATAACAAACTAGCAGTGTAGAACTTTACAGAATATGCTTGACAGTTGTAGAAATACTTTCCTGTATTTAAGAGAGTTCAAATGAGGCCAGAAGAATCTTAACTCATTTTACTACCCATTCCTTGTGTGAACTTTCACAAGATATTCATAAAACTTGAACTCATTAAAGTCTCAAGCTTCTGAACCACAAATTGCACAAAACATTACACTTACAGCTGAATCACCCTCTGAAGGACCACCTTTATTTTTACTACTCAATCTATTTCATAGGTCTAGAGATACCCATTATGCTACTAGATATCTTACTTAGGATAAATTCAATCTTATCTAAGTGTTCAGATACATCTTAAAGCATGTATTCAAGGATCAATACAACCAATCATTATATAAGTCATAACAACTATAGACTTGAAATGAGATTTACAAATACTATTTTTTTTGTAGACAGTAGCAGTAAATAATACTATCAATATACACAGAAGCCAGTTATACATGTAAGGACTATATGAAATTATTGACAGATGACACAAAGACTAATAATATGTTGCACCAAAAACACTGCTAAACTGTAGTCAGATCAAACAGCTACTTGGCATTACAAAAAGTGACTGAGCACCATGTGATTTTATATTCACAATGGATATTCATGTTAAGGCTATTTTAAAAACAAAGGATGGTCATATACCTTTCTAAATTTGCTGAAGCACTCATGTATATATATTCTTTATTATCTATAATTTTTGAAGTTCTACATTTCCTTGTTCACTCAAAATTGTGAGTGAACAAACATGTCAATGAAGAGTTTTAATATGTATGTCATGCAGTGCTCAGTCACTTTTGCAATGCTGAGTAAGGATGTACACTATGTAGGACTGCATATCAACACCAACAAGAGTATAAAACTGTAGAAAGACATGCAGGAAAATAAGCAGACATATCCCAAGGACAATGGGGAGACAACAATGATGGGGGAAGGAAAGAAAGAAAGAAACAGATTTCCCTCATGTGTCTGTATAGCCCCACACTGCAAAAAAGTATTCGGAGTCAACCGAGCAACTACAATCACCACGTGCAATACAATCCATAAAAGAAAAATGTTCACTGCTGGGACCGAAAAATTCTGCGGAATGCAGATTCCATGCAAAATCAGTTGTCGTGACACAAAGTATTGTAATTTGCAAAATGAATAATTTTAAATCAAATCAGCTTTGAGCAAAAGACAATAAGAACTGTAACAGAGATCATGTTACGATCTCAAGTTAGAATCACGCAGTGTGCATAATCTAACCACCAATTGTTTACAAGAACAAGTTCAAGTTTGAGTTAAGCAAGTTAAGCAGGTTGGATTCTCAAGAACTAGCTAAAGAATACAGTAGATCCTCCCTGGTATAAATACTATGAACTGTACAGCAAGTTGAAACAAGTTTTAATGTTCATCAGCAGATGTATATAAGAATAGAGGAAATAGATCAAGCGTTCATCAAGAGATGTATCATAAAAGATGGAAGTGAAAGTTCATCAAAGACTTGATGGAGTTTCATAGATATGATGGGAGGCAAAGTTCATCAGAGTGTACGATGATGTATCAATGATGTGAAAGAAGACAAAGAAAAGGAAAAGAAAAAGAAAAAGAAAAGAGAAAAGAAAAGGAAAAAGACTTGTCATAACAGATTAAAATTCTACCTGAATATGGTAATTTGCAGAATATATGATTTTGCATATTGCAAGAACACAATAAAAATGATAAATTCTGCACTGGCAGACAAATTTTATTTTTCTCAGCCACTGCAGAATTTATCATTCTTATTGTATTCTGCATTTCATAAAATAGTGTGTTTTGCAAATTGCCATATTTAGGTAGAACTTTAATCTCTGTTACAGTTCTTATTGTCTTTTGCTCAAGGCTGATTTGATTTAAAATTATTCATTTTGCAAATTACAATACTTTGTGTCACGACAACTGATTTTGCATGGAATCTGCATTCTGCAGAATTTTTGGTCCCAGCAGTGGTTTGAGCCTAAGGCTATATCCTCGTGCCGCCAATAGAAGCGGAAATAACCGAGCGGTCAAATATGACCAGATTTAAATATAAATATCACGTGAAAACATTAACTAAAGAGGAAATACTTTCGGACCTTCTATCCCCTTCTGATCTCCCAATCAATCAATTTGTCAACATTAGCCAATCAGCGATTATAACACATGCCGCAAAAAAATTAATATATTATTATTTATCGTTATCGTATCATATCGGTCGGTCGGAAGTAAGCAGCTGAAAATGCCACTTTTTGAGTAACACGTGCTTCATGTTACAAGGTCACATCACGTTATAAAATAAATCACGTTATCGAAGATAGATTTTGTGACAACAGCAGGGGTCCCTGGTTAAAGAACGAGTCTATTACTACGTAATAGGACTCGTAATAAACCGATTCAAGTATCAAAGAACCTCACTATGTACTTGCTAAGCAATTCCGTGGAACGTTCTGAGTTCTGAAGCAACTCTGAGCGAGCCGTGGGGAATTTACTAGTCTGCCTTTTCTGTGGGGCGCGACTCATTTATCCTAGTCCTGTTTTTATCGCGCCCCTAAAACCGTGTCAGAAACTTGTTATGTAATCTGCGGACTTTGAAAACGCGTCGCGTCAATATTACAGAGCTGGCATTCTTTTCCCGACGCGATTATACGACTACCGCTCGCATTCCTACAGTGAAACTTACAGCCGAGACTTAATTTTAATGGAAGGATACATAAGAAGTGTTAGAAACTAGAAGAAAAACCCTGTCATTGTAGAGTTTCTGGAGATTCTGCTCTACAATCTGGTGCGCATTACTGGGCAATTTGATCCTCGAGGCTCCTTTCACGCGAAGGCGGTTTCTCCATTTCTCGAAGGATGCAACAACATCAAGATGTCTGATACCATTTCCCTTATCTATGAGCGCAAACACAGTGCACCCTCACCAAAATCTCTGCCGTATTCTTTAGTCTCTCCCACAGAAATATTTCATGCTCGCCCTTCGCTATTTTCATGTGCAACATGTCTTGTTGCCGATCATGCTCACTGAGAGATTCACGCGCTTACTGTTAAAGATGAGAACACCCACCTTCAAGCATCATCAAATGAGCAAACTCCACAGAAAATGAAGTTGCCCTCCTCCAAAGATCGCTCTCTCAGTCGGCAGAGTACGTGTATGTATTTTTCTAACATCTGATAGCCACTAAATATTGCACAGGTAATTCAAGATGCCCGCCTTGAGCTCAAATTCTCTCAGAAAGAGGTTGCTCAGAAAGTCAACAAGATCCCTTCTGTTATTCAGGATTATGAATCAAGTAAAGCCATTCATAACACACAGATCCTAGGCAAACTCGAGTGGGTTCTCGGTGTTAAAATTCAGGGTTGGTGCCCTTTGTTATCTACTTGATAATTAATTCTTACTGAGCGGTCTTTAGGCACCGATATTGGGAAAAAGTTGTCGGACATTAAGAAATCATAGATGGGTCTTGGCTGTCTCATCCTAGAACTAGATTTGCATTCCGTTTATCCATATAATTCTATACATTCAGTGAATTCTTAGCGCGTCACGGAAATGATATCCTATAGAGAATTTACACATTCATTAATGTCCCGGAGCCTTTCTTTCGATTCATAACAGGTGCCAGACCTTTAAAAAACGAAGCTATGGAAATTTTAAAGGGCCAACGGCCGGATTGCACAAAATGACGCGTCGAGATGAAGCCAAGCAGGAGTCGAGGAGGAGAGGTATTGACGCGACTAGGCCGGATCGTGTTTCAATGTCCGAAGATTACATAATAACTTTCTGACGCGGTTTGGGGGCGTGATAAAAAACAGACTTCATATATCGTGATCCGTAGGGCACATCACATATATCGAAGTCTGTCTAGGAGAGACTACATTTATCCCAGGTCTCAACCTTCGGTTCTGCGTTCGTGTCCGTTCAGTCGATTTTGCATTTCCAGACCTCAGGCCTCAGACCCCATAGATAAGGTGTTAAAGCATCGATTTGATGAAGACTAAGGAGAATTATTTTGAGGGTTAACCTCTAAGCTCCGTTGTTGGTACCACATATGAAGAAATCATTTCTCCCCCATCGTCGCAGATGTGAAAGTTGCCCTACCTGCTCATATGCTGGTGAATATTTGTCTTTCTTCGCCTGTATCTTGGTTGTCGGATATCGGTGGTCGGATATCAAAATTGTGATCTGAAGTGGTGTCGAGCTTTGCTGTAAACACAAACTATGACTACGCTCGAAAATATTCGAGGGATAGATTCGCAATTGGCTGGTCTGGCCGCATCATGGTGTAATAGCATTGTCATCGACCCATCATATTTAAAGGCTTGTCCACATTGCGCGCGAGAAGTGGCCGATACAAATGCTGTATGGGATAATTGTCAAAATTATGAAATTATTGAATAAAACATATACATGAAAAATTGCAAATAACTGCTCGCTAACGGACCTAAGTAGTTACAAGTGTGTATCATACATGTCCAACCCTGTCCAATCTGCTAGTGTAAAAAATGCAATGTGATGCAACGGAATGTCTATAACCTGGCGGTACAATGTGGGTATAAGTAGACCATGAGAGGAGAGGAGGAACTAAAGCCTTGAACGCAATTGTTCTACGGCGATATCTGAGATTGTAGCTAGTCCTAGCAATGGAACAAATCATTGGTAAGATGCCACCTCCTGGTGTTTCTCTCGGTTTGGAAGGTATTGGTGTGGTAAAGGCAGCAGATTGGGTTCATTCAGCCGCTTCAGCTTTTCCTTTTCCTGGAATGTGATTTGTTCATGAGTCCACGAATCTCCACCATATCCCACTTCCACTGGAGGCATGATGTCGTTAACTTCAGCACCGTGGGATGACTGATAATTGGAGGGTATACCACTTTCTGTGTACGGATTAAATTCGACATCAGAAGGTTCAAGATAGTACGTTTGCAGTGGGGAAGTTCATGATGAGGCGCGGGATCATCCAATCTTGCGTACTGGTGATCAGCTTTATTTCGATACTTGAGTTGGAAGGCGCTTTCTGTATCCATTTTCAAGGTGCGTGCGGATTTTTTTTCTCGCTTGAGTTGGTTAAGATATCGAGTCACGATGACGGCTCCATCTACAGTATATACTGGTATCAGAACGAAAGGTAAAGAGACAATAAATCGAAGAGACATACATAATTCCACGAGAATAATCGTGACAGCTATGACTGCATAAACCCACGTAGCGAACGTCAGGAGTCCAGTGCATTGATCCTGTGCTTGGGAGTCTTTGATTGCAGCTTGGCAGGCCAGAGTTTCAACATTATGCGTGGTACGGGTAACTTCATAGGTAAGATATATAGCAACGACGAAATTTAGAACAAAATGAACATAGATGATGTAGGCGTAGATTTGCGTGAACAGTTGCTTTTTGACAATCGCGCCCACTAGTCTGTTCAACAGAACGGTTGAATATATTCAAGCCAGATCAAGGAAGTGCTTACCCAAAGATGGAAGCGACAAATAGTATAGACTCTGTCAGAGCAGCAATGGCGAATGCAACACGCTCTGCACTAGTCATGTCTGAAGTCGCTGAAATAATTGTCATTTCGTTGTTCAGTAGCCATGCTAATGGAAGAACGTACATGATATTTCAAACCACAATATCACTGCCAACAGACCTGAAAGCAAGAGACTCAGAATAGTCATGGATATGACCCCTAGTCGCACAGGCAAGCAGCAACAGAAAGTATTGCCTCCAAAGAACAGTTGTCGGTAACTGAAAGGCATCGCAGGGCAATCCGACGCACGAGGGCCCTTCAGTTCACTGCCAGTGTTTGAACCGCCGAAGTAAGTTTAAGAGTGAAAACTAGAACGGTGCGAGCTTAGTATACCAAAGAACGACCGGAATGACAGCCCGCAACCTAGGGCTGTGTGGTGAGAGACAGGTGCGCTGACCAACATATCAACAGCATCAGGACATAGCACCATGAACCCTGACGCAGCGCACAGCTCGGTCTTGGCGGACCTTGAAATATTTATAGATGCGATTTAACCCAACTTTGAATCCAACCACTGTCAAAGTTTACCCCCTAAACCTTTAATTGTACTGAGCCGGTTAATATTTCTCAACATTCCGGGACCCAGAAGGCATGCTTTATGGACTCTAGACTACAAATGTATTACATATGCATATTCACTACGTCTCCTTCCGAAAGGATTGTAACAAAAGTTGAACAAAAGTTGAACAAAAGGCAGATCACGGCGATAACGGGAACTACGGCGGCGAACTTGGTCATTCCCACTTCCTAACATGCAGCCTGTAGTCCGTTCTAAAAATACATTAGACTGCAGCCAGATCCTCTTATTGGTTCATTAAGTGGCTCTATCAACGGGTTAGCCTTGAAAAGCCGCTGCGCTTCCTGGGTGCTGCGTCCTGCCCCATAACTCTTCATCGACATGAGCACATGCCCTTCGGACAACACGGCTGACATCGACCAGTCATCATTCTGGAGCTCTGGCACGCTACATTGGGATGCACATCGTATTGGCTGGGCTGTCGCTGGTGCTTGCACCGTTGCTGTATGTTTGAGCGCACGTTGAAGCTCTTGTCGAGAATGCTACCTAACCTTATACTCAGACGCTCATAATCTCAATTTTCACTGTTCTGTCACATTGTCGGTATGTCAAGCACTCTAAACCATGACTATTAGTGGTGTCCTACGCATGCTATATGGTCCCAGCTCACTCACCACTCCATGTTTGTGCAGAAACTATACAAACTCTAGGCATCAACGTCAAATGTGAGAGCAGTTACCTGCATTCCCTTTGTACCACACTACTGATTAGTAAGTCGGAATAGAATTAGAATCCTCTACATGCCACCGATCTATGCCGTCATATCCTTTCTATCTTACCGCTTCTTCAGGGACTATACATACTATTCTTTCGTCGAAGTCGGTATGTGCACTCTTATTCCATAGACAATCTTTCATATCTAACTCTGTAGGTGGACAGTTTACGAGGTATGGCATTTCTCTAAAGATACGGCCCCTCTCATTCAAGCTTGACATTGTAGGCTGTTACACTCAGTGCTTTCTTGTGCGTCTTCATTGCTCTACGTTGTATATGTGCCTGATAGGCCTTGTTAGACTGCTTCTGATAGAATTTGTCGCTGACAAATCTGCTGTGCAAAATAATGCCATGGTAGACAAAGATAAGAAAAGCCTCATGTTCCCGGTTAGTTCGTCGTTCTATCATCGTTCTTATTTTGACTGTTCGCGTTAGTTCTGCTGCTGGAGATATCGTCCCACCAAAGTTAGCCCGAATAATTCTAATCCGCCTGTCGTAAATATTAATGTTAATACATGACAAGCCGTATTTTATGCATGCTATCAAGGTATGCTTACACTCCCTCGTTGGCGATGGTCTGCCTCTGATCCTTCTTCCTTGATCACACAGTGGTCCGTTCTACAATATGTCATTGTCCGACCAGGTAAGCTTTTTACACACCTCAACGAAACTTATTATTCACGCATCATAAAGCCGTGTCTGTGATTGGCATGATTTGTCAGGCCAAAGGAATCCTCTGCGAATCCGAAGGTTTTAATACGCATTTTGCCAATGTATACCTGGAAGCAATCGATTTTGCCAGCATCAGGTTTGTCACTTATACTAGTCAATCAAACCATTGCGCTGACACTTGCTGTGTAGTATTGCACTTTATGGTCTCCTCCTATTCTACGCTTTGACAAAAGAAGACTTAGTGGGGAAGAAACCGCTAGCCAAGTTTCTTTGTATCAAGCTGATAGTCATGTTTACATGGTACCAATCATTCGTCGTGAGCATATTTTGTATTACCAAAGCAAAGTTTGTGAAATCCGTTTCTAACACAAGTACTGTACATAGTTCAGCGCTTTGCAGAATAGGGTCATTCATGGTGCAGTCAATCTTAGTAGTCGAGATCAGCGTTCCTTATAAACACCGACTTCATAGGAACTAAGTTTTGGACGTCAACGAATGTCGCAAATGGATTGAACGCACTTACAATCTGTATTGAGGTATGTTCTTCACGATCCTCACGACCATTTTCAAACAACTGCTTTGCTTACTACTGCTGGCACGTAATATCAGATGATATGTTTCTCTGTATTCATGTGGTGGGCTTATCCTTATCAAGAATACAAAAGGCCAGCAGGCACTCCGGCTACGAGTATATGGCGACCACTATGGGATAGGTACTTTTGGTGAGAATGCCCTTGCGCTTAGACTTCTGACGTATTTCTATTGCATTATGTAGCATCAACTATTGTGAGTAGTTTCAAGCCATCTGTTATGCAAGGAGGACTGGGCCTAATACCACATGCAGCTGATTTCGCAAAGGAAATTATAACATCGCTGATGTACTTCATACAACCCCACAAATACCACTCGTACTCGAAGTCCGGACCTGATCGTCCAAAGAAGGCTTCATTCGACAGTGCCTTCTTATTGAATGGTCACGGAAATCGCGGCAGCACCCGCAAACAACGACCACCTACGTAAGTTGCTAAAGCTATCCAAAACGACATGTCCTAGAAAAGTGATAAAACACTGTCATAGTTCTGCTCATACTTCCGAAGACATCCCACTGGCAAATCAGCCTACTACTACTCCCGTTTGAAATGCCCTTGCATCACGCCTGACTGCATCCGTGTATTGCATTACTGTACATCTTCTGGGACTTTCTTAATATAGCACCAGTTCGGACAGAGACTGGAGTGCGAACACCTACTTTTTAGTTATTCAAAGAAACGTTAAAACTAAATTTCTAACGCGAACTTGACACTTACCTTACTACACTACTAGGTAGTCCAATTTGACGTTTACATATAAAAAACCTCTCTGGAATCAGTTTTCTGATATATTGTCTAACGTTCTCAAAGTTACAAGGCATTTAAATGCACGAGTGCAGAAGGGTATACACAGGCCTTGTTAGTAATGGTTACTACCGACTTGTACATAAACTACTTTCATGAAACTTCTGTAATTGGCGGCCGCTCCGGGAAAAAGACATCCGCCAAGAATAATGATGATAAGTATATAAATATCTCCTCTCTCTACTTGCTACATCATAGCCCGTAGCGGCCACGCCCACAGAGCGAGGTGCCTACTTAAACCCCAATTGCCCACCTATGGCTATGTCTATCGATAGTGACACCGATCCCTCGTTCAGGGATCCATTTCGGCTTGACCATCTGGCGGATGAACTGGCCAGTCGAGAGTCCTCCCGCTCAGTCCCTCAACGACGTTCAGATGAATCCAACACCATGGTCGAGCTTCCCGAACACGTTCCACTATCACATGATGATAAATTTCTAACGGCGGAAGACTTTCATGTCGAACAATTCCTCCTTGCCCGGTCTCACACATCACTTCCTGATCTGCGAACAGAGCTTCGTCAGTATCTAGCCGAATTGAAGGAGGAACTAGTCAAGCTCATAAACGATGACTATGAAGCTTTCATCAGCTTGAGCACCGACTTACGCGATGAAGGATCCAGACTAGAGAGACTGCAATATCCATTGGAGAGCTTGAAACACAATATTCTGGTGAGCATAGAGCGCATCATCATTCAAATCTTTTGAAACTAAACGCAGCAACCAGGAATCTAAAATAGAGCTACAGGCTATTCAGAAAGATATCCACGACAAACTTACTAAACGAGCTAGACTTCGTGAAGAGAAAGTCAGTGTCGCGTCAACTAGTGATATCTTGTCTAAAACCATCTTAGGCCCTACTTCATCTCCTTCTTAAAATCTCGGAGTCTGTGATGAGACTGGAATCATTACTGTTGATCTCTCCCCCAGATCAGAGTACCAAAGAGTCAATGAAGATCAACAATACCAATTTCTTAATCTACCCAAGCCATAGAGAGGATACTAATGACGAGAAGTTCGTTCCATTCCTCAACCATAATGCTGTATACCTATGAAATTTACTTTGTTTAGACTTCGAGGAAACAATGCTAAGCATCTGGGAAGAGTTTCGGCTGAGTATACCCAGCTCTTATACTATGTACGCAAAGCGCAAGACGAAAAATGTGCATTTATTGGTGAAATTCAATGGGTTTGCACAATTATTTTTATTTGTTCGTTTCTCTCTCATGTTTTCTAGCGCATTGATAGGGTTCATGCTACGCTATCTTCCGATCTTGATCAACTGTTCGCCCAAACACTCACATTAACAGTTGATTCAAAGGCGGAAAATAAAGGATCAGAGTTGGAAAAAACAAATGGACAGCAGACTTGACTGAATGTCTCAGGACATACGCTGCTCTAGGTCTTTGGAGAGATGCTGAGGATGTTATACGACGCGAAGCTGTTAGACCTTTTATAAAGAAGGTGAGTTCCATTTGGGCTAAATGCTTTGATTTTGACTAAAATATCTCTAGACCATACACCCCGGCGCATTAGCAGCCCCACACTCTCCAATTGTACCCCGCACACCCTTTCAATCCTCAGGAACAAGTGCGGTTCCCATGACATCTATGTTTTCAACTCATCAGATACCCTACACCCCCTTCACTGCATTCGTTCCAAAACCAACATTATACCACTCTACTGACACTTCGCCGGAATTGCCACAGGCTCAGCTTCTGGAAGATACAGATGACCCTTTAACGCGCCTTTATAACCAGATCCTCCGGTTTGTTGAACGTGACGTCAGTCGCATTATGGACATTGCAGAGAAGGTTACTGTCAAACCAATTTCAGCAAAGCCAATATTCGGCAATGACTCGTCGACACTGCCTGAGAATCCGAATTATGTTGACAGTCAAGATTTCCAAATTATGGCGAATGTTGTATGGGATGAACTTGCTCAATCAATCACGACTGAGTTAGGCGGTATTGTATTTGCTGCGGGTAGACCAACCGAATTCCACAAGGTGGGTTTTCTTTTCCCCTTTTTTCTTTTCTTTTATAAATACCAATCGGTCAAACAGCACTACGAAACAACACATGCCTTTATTCGTTCTCTGGAGCTACTTGCACCGTCTGTTGAGGCCATACAAGCCATGCGTCGCCGCCCTATGTATCTAGCCTTTGAGCGCCGGTGGCAGCTTCCTGTTTATTTTCAGCTGCGTTGGAAAGAAATTGTAGGAACACTTGAAGATACTTTTGCGGCCGATCATGTCGATCAAATGGCTCGGAAAGGTTTGAGTTTGTTGTCAATTAAGGCCAAGCACCATTTGACCAGTGATTCTAGATGGCTCTTTCGCCATGCCTCAAGGGTCTGCAGCTTGGATCGCCATCTCTGCTTGCTGGAGCTCAGATATATACATTCCAGAACTTTCACATAGGTTCTGGAGACTGACACTGCAGGTTCGTAAAGTCTGTTTGGTCATTGGCCGCTTTCAATGCGACGTTCAATAGATCCTGTGTAGATACTGCAGCTGGATAAGTCTTCATACATCCAGCGCACAAAGTATTATTTCTCATGAACAGGTAAGGTCATTTCATCTTACACTGAAGTTATTTAATTTTTACTCAGAGCACCACACCACAAAACCAGTCGCGTGGGACGCATTCGACAGATCCCACAACGGATACAGCGGCCTTCGATGATGGTTTATTGCGACGATACTCGGCCGCCATTATAGACATCAAGGCCATGGAAGCGAATGTCAGAACATTGTGGCGTCAAATAATCAGCGTGATCATGCCTAATGCCTCTAGCGAAGAAGGCTTGCACATGGAAAGTTTGTCGATCACTTTACTTCATATAGAGTCATAGATCGCTAAATATCCATCTCACTCTTCAGATGCTCTTGAAGAGAGCGTTACACAGCTCACCTCAAACATCCCCTCCCTATGCAATGATATAATTGCTATTTTGACGAGGCGCTGCTGTGAAGGCTTGCTTCATGTTAGAAGCATCCCATCACAATTCAGAGCTATGTCAAATAAGCGCATGCCGATAGAGCCAAGCTATTTCATGAGTACAATACTGCGTCCAGTCAAACAATACTTTGCCATTGGCGTGGCTGAAGGACCTGGGAGTCCCCTTAAAGATGCTTTTTTTGAAATCGTTTTCGACCGAAATTTTCGACAATGTTACACAAAAGTAAGCATATCAGCCAGTCTCTCACTCGACTGCATTCTCACATGCAAATAGATATATCAATTATCTGGTAGCGATGAAAAAAAACCGAAGAGGGCTTAAAGCGACTTAAGAAAGGGAAGAAGTCCGCGTTCTCCCTCTTCGGAAATGTCTCCAACCTTAACGATGAAGCCAAAGACGAGGAAAGGATTCGTAACCAAATGATACTTGATGTGGAAGCATTCGGGAAGGATGGCGAGTCCTTGCAGATTAAGGTAGATACAAATAAGCACTTCATGGCTCTGAAAGAAATGGTGTATGCTTCGGATGTAGATTGACAGATAATACATCCCCTTTCTCTGAACTTATAGCATTACGAGTTTGAATTACGGAAATTTATTTATTGTATATATATTAGATATCCACTGAGTAAGTGATTGCGGGTGGTTTACAGGTTTCGTGAAAAATGGTCCCCGTACGAGAAATAATAATGGGATTGGAAGCAATACCTGTCGAATCTATAGACTGTGATTGTGTTTGGCCAAGTGGTTCACGGCAAAATTGGCATGTAGCTTGCAAAGGAGACCAACCACATGCCTGCTCTCGTGTTACAACTGCTATCGTTTCAAAGAGGTCCCGATCTATGAGATGTTTAAGCATGACGAGGAGATCTTCATCAGATCGATACGATTCCAACATCCCAGTGAGAATAACACGGAATTCTGTATAATGGGAACCTGATGATGATGGGGTTGCGTTCACTAGTCTTTTGAATAGTCGGGGAATGAGACTGCACTGGTGGATGTAATTGAGACGAGTGAGCTGAACGTTGTCTGAACAAGAGAGCGTAGAGATGACAATATGGTCTCTACTTCTCCTGGCAGATGACCAAGGTTTCCATCGTTCGTGTCGTTTGTATGAAGGAGAGGAACTGAGCTGGAAATAATCTGGACACACCGAATCTCACTATTTAGCAGCTCGAACCACATGTCTTCCAGGGGCACATCGGTAGATGAAATTTGAGAGTGCTCCATACAGATGTTCCTGCAAACGTCAGCTATTGTCTGTAATGAGCGCAGTTCGTGATCAACACTTGGCGAGTCGGCATTAGTTTTGAGGGCGTCCAACAGCCTGTGGCTTATTCGGTTTTGGAATACGTCGGCTTTCGATAGAGCCCTCTGAGGATTGCCTTGCCAGTTAGTCGCCCATATGACTGCATCATATACTCGATGAATTTCGCAGGTCTCCAAAACCTGGCCGAGGTCTAGTTTGTCCATGGGTAGAGTTTGCAGAGATGGAATGACGTCCATGGGATGAAATCGACATTGAAGATCAAAGAACGTCTGGTGAAAGTGGCCTGGGATGTTTTCAGAGGGCCGAACAGGGCCTGTTGTTCCGTCCTCTTCCTCTGGCTGGGTGATTAATATACTTCGCAGGTACTTGTAGCGATCGCGATCGGCGCCATCTTGGTGTCCGAATGACTCGAGAGCTTTTGAATGCAAATCAGGTACAAGATTATCGATTAAGCGAGCTGTCCCAGATATGTCGGCATGTAAAAGCCTAGGAAGGGAATCCGAAACAATAGATACAAGGTCGTTAGAAATTTGGCCCTTCTGTGATCGAGATGCGGTAGAGATGACATTTGCAATTTGGTCCAACAGTTCCAGAGAGCTGATGTCGGGATCATCAACATAAGTAGATAGCAATTTGGTCCATCGTCGTTCATGGTAATGCCAGGACCTAAGTATTCTAAAGAAACCGGCATGCTCGAACAATGCGATGATACGCTCACTGTCGTGGGGGTTATACGCTGAGAGAAGATATTCAGCGGCCAGTTGACGATCCTCTCGGGTCTTCGGATCGGGGTCTTCAGCGAGACCAATCAAGACACTGTGCAATGAACTTGGGGTAATGTGAAGAAATTGAGGATACTTCGGTACATTGCGGGCAATAAAGATGTTGACCATTGTCATATCTTCTTGGGGCAATTGGCCAGATGCCACAATTTCAAGGATGATTCTGACGACAATAGAGCGATTAATTGTCTGCGATTCATCGTTAAGGTAAACGTCCTCAAATGCGATGTCGAGGGAATGTAAAAATGACTCCGAATCAAACAGTAGTAGTTGGCGAGCGTAAGGGTAGGTTGGCTCAATGCCGCTGTCTTCGTCTGCAGTGAGAACTAACTTTCCACCATCACCTGGCGGCCAAACACTTGATCGACCGAAGAATACAAAAGTGTAGACATCCCGTTTGGCCTGATACGCCTCGTCTTCGTTAAGAGGCTCCTCACTAGGATACGTAAGTCCGGATAAAACATTTGCTAAATATGGGTATATCTTGTATGCATTGATGATGGTTGACTCCATGGAAGAATCTGCCTCCAAAACTGATCCTGTCTTGACGAGAAATTCTTTCTTGGATTTCCTGAATTGTTGGACTTTGCGAATAAGTCCGAGGAGCTCAACGACAGGGGCAACATAGTCACGCATGGCACGGGTATAAATAAATACCAATGCATCGTATAGGTGATATCGTTGGCAAAGGTGGATGGCTTGGTTGAGGTCAAGACAAGATGGATCCATATGCCAGATGATGCGTTCAACGTATTCCGGTCGGTCATCTTGTTCGTGTAGAGCCACCAATCGTTGAGTGATCCGAGGTGGCACATAGCGGATTTGGTTTTCTAACACAAACGGTTCCAGTTGGCGCAGATAGATGGGAGCAATGCCAGAATCGTCGTATTTCTGAAAGAGATCTTCGAATAGATATTCGAAGTCATCGAGTGCAACAGATGCCTTACAACAGATAGTGACGAGACCTTCAAACAAGGACGTTCGGTCGACACCTCGGTTGTCCGGCGTAGAATGTGTGCTGTCCGTCATTCGATCCTCAGAGAAGGCATATTGAGCCGAAGCATCCATAAGGCTTCTTAGCTTGTCGCCAACAACATCTTTTCTTTGTAATGCATCATCAGGAAGGTTGTTTCGATTTCCCGGCGCTTCCCCGGTATAATAAGAACGGGCGAGGTCAATGGCTTGCAAAAATCGCCATTCTCCACCAAGGAAAGAATCAGATCTGCCCATGTTAGCAGCGTGCCAACCATGAGTCGATCCTTTTTCTGCCATTGATTATGGAGTCGTTAATTGCAGTGTATACAAAGCAGCGATATGACATACTAGTAAAAATATCTTCCCTTTGTATACCCGGATGCTGTGTGAGATAATATCGAGATCCAGCCCTTGGTCATCATTGCTATGATTTTTGGGTGATATAAGGGATAGGCCGTCGAAAGGGACCTGTTCAACCAGTCGGGAAAGTTTCAAATCGTAGACCCCTAGGTTGCTGCGGGTAGTTACAATTATTTGCTGATGCAAAGAAGGTCAATAAGACTTTGAAGACATCAGCAAAAGAATGATTATGCCCACATTATGGTTAAGCCATTGAAGCGCAAGGATATCGTCCTCGGCCTGCCACTTTCCAAATCGTTCATGTGCAATTGTACCAATTTCTAATTCACTGGATTTCCCCGTCTTTGAATTTTTGGCAGTTTGCTTTATCCTGTTTTCGTAGACTTTGATAAAATGAAGAGATGTGCCCCAGGAGTAGACAAGTAATGGGGTTGTTGAAGAGTCTGTTGTAGTCCGGGTTTCGGGTTTCCCTACAGGCAAGGTGCTAACAATACCAGGACGCAGAACACTTGGAAACCATGCCAAGGACCCTGCCCATTTTGATTTTAATTTCCAGGGCCCACCTTCTTCAGGTTCTCTAGGGCACTTGAACCATGTTCTAGGTGTCGGTTTCAGACCAACAACGACCAGCTTTGTTGGAGTAAGAAGAGCCACGACATGATAATTGTCAGTCGGATATGGAACGGTGCCTAATGGAAGAGGCGCCATTGCGAGTATTGTGTACCGACTTTTGCGTCTACGCTGCGAATCTGTCACAGGAGAGAAGTTAGGGACAGAGGAAGATGCTAAGGGCGTTTGCAACTTCGGTGGTTTCAAGGAGGAGGTTGGAGCAGAGGGCTCAGGATAGCGTCCAAGGATTCGAAGAATATCGGGTGCTTCGACAAAGAGGATTTTGCCTAATGAATGGAAAAAAGCCAGTCCATGTTCGTCAGCTGATACCAATGCAGTATGGCGTCCTGCAATGAATCCAATGCTAACGATTCTGGATCCTTGTAGATGCCCTTCTTTACGTCCTGAAGAGACTGCAGATAGAGTAGTTGGAGGTACGGATCTGACAGGGTTATAGGATTGCTTGAGGTTGTATAACTGTATGTATCCCGAGGCATGCCCGGACGCAACAAACGTTTGATCATGAGACAACGCAAGTGCTGTTACAGGTCCCAGAGCATTCCCTACATGGCAAAAATCAGAAACTTTGCCGTGAAAAACACTTATGAAGGATGTACCTATAATTTTGCTCTCACAGACGCATATCAAAGACTGACTGAAATCGTGCACCACAACCTTGCCTTCAGTGGTGCCTATGCAGATCAGACCATTTGCTGCGAGGGTTGTCGGTGAACCTAAAAGAGGTGCTCCAAGCACATTTGACGCCTTCTGTGAGGCCTTCGAAAACATGGTGCGCGTTATGGCCTGAAGCTCTGTCCATTTGAATACTTGACGTGTTTCACGAACGGTGTTGGTGTCGACGTCTCTTTCGTCGGCCAACAATACGGATTGTGAGTTGGATATAGATGACATGCGCGATAGCGAGGAGAAATGTGACTGGGAGGGAGACATGCCCTCGTAAAGGTGGGAATGCGAGGTGACAGAGCTTTCATTGGACCCTATTTTCGTGGATTGTGGGGTGTAAGAACGAAGTCGAGACACTGTGGGATGTAGAAATGGCCTAGCGAGCTGGAAGTCCAATATCCTTGAGCCAGTGGATGATCCTCTTGACTCAGGGGTCAATAGACCATTCAAGGACTCGACAGGTGAATGGTCACAGAATTCGTCAGAAGAACGCTGTAGTTCGGAAGACAGAACCTGGTTATTAACTGTCGAATATGGCAAATGCTTGAGCTTTACCCACCACCATTTCATCCTTGTGGGGAGGGGTATCTGAGCCTTCATATACAGGGGATTTCTCAAATTCCAGCACATCTGTTTCCTCGTCTTCATCCTGTTCCAAATCTTGGCCCAAGACCTCCCTCAGTTGTTCGTTGTAACCAATCGCCCCAGACGAATCCACTCCTTGGTATAGAAAGTCTTCGTCGGAATCGTCTTGTTCACCAATTAATTCTGGATCCACCTCTTCAAAAAGTTCTTCCATACGAGCAGAGTAGTCACCGCCTTGACTGGCGTCATCGTCGTGTCCAACGGATGATTCATCTCCATCTGACAAGATGTCAGAGACTTGGAGGTCCAAGGAGTTTGATCTATCCCATGGGTTCAGCGCGTCCGAAGTAGGCATATGCGCTCAACGCGTATTTGGCTTAAGAGCCGCAGACGTGATTGGTAGAAGAGGACTAGTTGAACTGTGTTCCAAAGTGATATGAATATACTGTCAGAGTGGCTGTGTTACATCACTGTATGGGCGTATATATATATTAAATTGAAGTGTACAGATGACGGAATCATAAAAAAGATTAATTTATACATGTAACCGAGGGTATGGAAAATCAAAAGAATACAAGGAAAAGAAATAAATACGATGGAAAACTGCAGGTAGACTACGAGGTGCTATGTTACTATTCTTCGTTCGCGATCTCTGTTCTTAGCACCTGGACCAAAGCGCTCCTGGAAACCAATCAACTCCTCCATTAGTTCTTCCATCATCTTCATGGTTTGAGCCGACATCTCCAACGCGCTTTCTGACATCAAATGAGGTTCGAAGGCAGGTTTGGTCGTTTGTGGTACATGTTCCGTGGCTATACCTGGTTGGTCAACCGCCATCGGAACGTCGTTGCTTCCACCTTCTTCCCCAGGATTACTGTTTTTCTGTTCACGAAGGGATGCTTCTAACGCCTCTCTCCTGCGACCACGATCAAGGGCATTCGCTTGCTCTCTTCCTACCCATTCCACAAGGGCACGTACGCGCTTGTTCATATCGCCGACACTCATTCGCTTTGCCGGCCATTTGACTTTCACTCCGCGTTCCATGGTTAGCTCTGCACTCTGTCCTCGGGAGCCCGGTGTAACACCGGCACCACCCGATCGTACTTCCAAGGGTTGCGGGGTATGCGTTGGCAACATTTGTTCAAGATGGGATAGATAATCGGGAAGATTCCATGACGTGAATAGAGTTTGTTGTGAGACGGCATAGGCATGGGAGTTGCGGTAGGCACGAGCATCTGCGGCACTGATTCCTGTTGGTGGACCTCCGGGGCCAACCTGGTTACGCCTAGTGCCATGCTCGTGCCCTAGTGCACCAGACCCGTGTGACACTGAATGCGAAAGGGGGTCGTTTGACGGTCGCGACATTCCTGTTACGGGTGTTGTTTGCAGGTCGTTTGGTGACAGTTGAAATCGCTGGGGAAACACAGTGAGGACAAGATCACTGCCAATGTCTTTTACAAAGGAAAAACAAACCTTCTTCTACTTCCGCCAAAGCATTATCTACCGTCGCCGTCTTTCGTGCGCCTCCTCTCTTGTTTCTACCTCCGGAAGGTTTTGCTACGTGGGATATGGTTTTGTCTACGGCGGCAGCATCAGGTGGCGGTGCAATTTCGCTCTGGACTTCCGAAACAGTGGAAGCTGAACGAGTTCGTTTTTTCACGGTGCTGGAAGAAAGTCAATAAGTTATTTAGTAAAAAGGTTGTAGAGCTTACATATCATCTTCAACGCGCTTTCTTTTCCTCTTGGCAGCTTCGTTACTTTCTGGCGAAATGGTGTTTGTATCAATGGCAGATGGATCCACTGCAGCAGCCTCTGCGGCAGTTGCTTCGATTATCTCCTTCAGACTTTCATCAAAAGCTGCATCCCTACTATTCATGGTGTTCCTACGCTTTGACTGTTGCTTCAACAGGTGCGATGGTGAATGAGAACGTGAAACGCGTGAATTGGTGGTAGGATCTTGACGCGATGTTGCTGAGGTCTGTCGTGGTCTCCTTGCTAACTTTCTGTACAGATTATATGAGCGACATAGACGCTAAAGAGGTCGGATGTACGTACTTCAGAAGTTCGACGTGTAATTCAGGCCGACACATTTCACAGTAGTAGTCATCGTCGTGGACTTGGTCTTCAGATTGATAGCCCATACACAATCCATGCTGCCATACTTTACAAGTCTCACATTGTACCATGAATTCACCAGCGTCGGGATCGTCCTCTGTTGGCGAAGATGGGAATGTGATAAAATGTAATGCGGTGTAGACTTACCAGCGCTACCACACACGCATCGTGTAATGCCTTGCTCCTCTTCTTCTTCAAGAGGATCCTGAGTTTGACCATCTACTGAGGCGGTATCGACATCCTCCCCGCCATTACCTAGGAAGGTCTTGTCTTTATCTTTGTCTTTGGTCTTTCTTTTGGCCTTGTTATTCCCATTGTTCGAACCAGATGCAGAAGCTCCTGTAGATGCAGGATATTGCTTTCGGTCTTCTATGACATCTTCATATTCTTCCAGCTTTAATTTCCTACTGTTGCGAATGCTGGTGGAAGAATGACTTCCTCTGGACGATGTAGCTTTATCGCGGGGCGGTTGGTCGGAATCGGGGGACTTGGAGGCACTGGCGGAAGCAGAGGGTGCTGAACGTCGACCTGAGCGTCTGGTTTCCCGTGGAGAGAGAGGTGGGCCCATTGCAGCAGCCTGTGCCATGTAAGTGAGAAAGTGCTGTGAAGGTAGTCGAGTCTGACAGGGATTCAGAATCCACTGAGCATTGGCATTAGCAGGAAGTCCGGTCATGTGACCCAAGACCAATCATTCGATCGCCGATCAACGTTTCGGAGATAATTACCAGTCATTCTTGGGGAGTAAATTGGTTTATTTTCTAGACTTCTTCCTCTTTTTGTAGTTCAAATGGCCCCAGCAGCAACTCTAGAATATGCATCTAATGCACCCCAACCTCTTCAATATCCTCGACTGTCAAAACACTACTTACTCCCATCATCCGATACTCCGGATTACATTAGACTTATATTGACTTCGAAAGTCTACGAGATCTTGAAGGAGACTCCTCTTGTTCTCGCGACAAATTTAAGCGCAAAACTCGGAAACCAGATATGGTTGAAGCGAGAAGACCTTCAAGAGGTTTTCAGCTTCAAAATACGGGGTGCCTATAATTTCATGGCCAACTTAACCGATGAAGAAAGATGGAAAGGCGTTGTTACATGCAGTGCTGGTTAGTGCGCGTGTATTCTGGTATAGGAACTTCTCCTGAACATTTCCGATTGTCATATCGTCGTTGCACATTGACGAATGCCATTTACACAGGAAATCATGCTCAGGGAGTTGCTCTTTCTGGCTCCCGTCTAGGGATTCCATGCACGATCGTAATGCCACAAGGTACCCCTGACATCAAAGTACGCAATGTTGCCCGTCTCGGTGCAAAGGTTGTCCTGCATGGCTCCGACTTTGACGAAGCCAAGGCCGAGTGCGCACGCTTAGCTTCAGTCCATGGTCTTATATTCGTCCCTCCATATGATGACCCATTGGTCATCGCAGGCCAAGGCACTGTTGGGATGGAAGTCTTGAAGCAATTGCCAGAGTCAGAACAACTAAGTGCGATATTCGCAGCTGTAGGAGGAGGAGGCTTGATTGCTGGCATCAGTGAATATGTCAAGAGGATTGGAAGTCCACATACAAAAGTAATAGGCGTCGAGACTGTCGATGGAGACGCCATGGCAAGGAGTCTGGAAATGGGAGAAAGAGTAACGTTGTACGAGGTCGGGCCCTTCAGCGACGGTACAGCAGTAAAAATAGTAGGAGAGGAGCCGTTTAGGATCTGCAAACAAAATCTCGACGGAATTGTCAAGGCAGACAACGACGAAATCTGTGCAGCTATCAAGGATATATTCGAAGGTACGTTGGTGGTTCTCTTTTATGTTGTAAGTTCTGATAAATGTTCCCCAGAGACACGATCTGTTACTGAACCTGCAGGAGCTTTGGCGCTTGCGGGGTTGAAGCGCTATATCATACAGAACAATTTGATAGGTGCTCAGAAGAAATTCGTTGTTGTTGTTAGCGGTGCAAACATGAATTTTGATCGTCTCCGTTTTGTGGCGGAGCGAGCAGAATTGGGAGAGGGTAGAGAAGCCCTACTTAGTGTTGACATTCCTGAACACCCAGGCAGGTGAGCCTCAGAATTTTTGTGTTTGACTGCAGTTAAACGGATTTCAGTTTCATCGCATTACATTCCATAATTCATCCTCGAGCCGTTACCGAATTTATATACCGTTATAATGTTTCGGGAGACAGAGCCCACGTTCTGTTATCCTTCAAACTGCAATCTACTTCTCGGCAAACCGAGGTTCGCGAAATCTTGTCGGCCCTCGAAGAAGCGGACATGACAGGGTTCGATATTAGCGACGACGAGACAGCAAAAAGTCATGTCAGGTATATGATTGGAGGCTGTCAAAAGGTTGCAAATGAAAGGGTTTTTCGATTTGGTGCGTTTCTATGTCTTTGAGATGACCTGCTTGCTCAGTCCTACCTTCGAGTAGCATTCCCAGAGCGTCCTGGAGCGCTCCGTAAATTCCTACTGGGCATACACAAAGG
Source organism: Psilocybe azurescens (assembly GCA_023853785.1). Lineage (NCBI taxonomy): Eukaryota > Fungi > Basidiomycota > Agaricomycetes > Agaricales > Agrocybaceae > Psilocybe > Psilocybe azurescens. Next base: position 247,648 of record JAJIRX010000181.1, on the reverse strand, counting down.
ATGGAATATCTCCCTATTTCATTACCGAAATCACGGCGGAGGTGAGTCACGAACAAGGATTTTGAGTAATTGTTGATGAAAAGTCCGTATTCAGATTTAGGGAAAGTCCTTGCTGGAATTCAGGTCCCCGAAAATGATTCACCGGAGTTTCTCGAGTTTCTGGAAAAACTTGATTACGCGTATGTCGAAGAAACCGAAAATAGCGTCTACAAGCGATTTTTGCGAGGGTAACCGTGTTTGACATCAAATCCTAGCCACAGAGCGTCCTATAGGCCACTTTCTTCCCTATTTCATAGAGTCATTCTTAGATAGACCATGCGAAAAGGGCCTGAAGAGTCCATCGCGACAGTATATACCTAAGCACTTTATAGAATTGAGTACATACGTTCTGTCTGACTACATAAAGTTGCATGGTGCGGGCGTCGACGAATTTGTGAGGGACAAACGTAATTTATCCATTGAAATATAAAGCTCGTTCTAGAGTTGTGTTGCATGATAGGTATGAAGCTTAATTCGCTACAAGGCACTGCAAACGCAAAACAAACCAATTCAACAAATGTAAGATGGGCATCAGTGAATGACTTACTGCAGTTGTACAAGTCAATGATGATGTGAATCAGCTTTATTTACACTGAGATATACGTTGTCGGCCACAACGTATGCAGTGAAAGCGACGACCGCAATTCCGAACCCGGGGAACAGGTTTCGGAAAAGGACGCGATTGCCAAAGATGGGATTCTTCCTCCAGGCTTCTCTTTTAGCCCAAGGATCTCTGAATAAAGGAAGGTTGGACATGGTTTCTATGTCATGTCTGGGATTAGTGAGATTTTCAGAAAGGGACGGTCAAGGCTCACATTAAAGGAGGAAGGAATTTGTCAGTAACGCTCCAGCCTAAGGGCTCTCGACCCAAGTCGGCGTATGACTAAGCATCATCAATAATCGTGATCTGGCAGTTAAGGGCAGGTTCCATAGACTTCGGCAAATTTGATCCAACTTCTGCCACAGGCCTTCATTCTACTGTCCCACCTCCTCACCTTATTATATTATCGAGGATCAGGCAAATTTCATTCCTACGCGCATTTTTATCTCTCTCTCCATCACACTCTCAGACTCTACCTTGATGGTTGATTCCCCTATGTTTTCAGACAATGAAGCATCATCAAAAGCAACAGCTTCAAACGGACATGAATCAGAGAGACTTATGAATGGAAACCATCTTGTCAAAGACGAGGACTACGGAATGAGTGATGACGACGATTTGCCATTGGTATGAACTTCAAAGCATAGTATTTGACCTAATATTAATAAATCATTTGTCTCATCTAGTCCCAGACCACTCGCACAGACGCCACGTCGCTCCCTCCTCGCAACCTGAAGCGTAAGAAGCCAGCTTATGCAGAATCATCCAGCGATGATGATACTCCTCTTGCATCGCCGGCGAAGCCTACCAAAACCAATGGGAATGTAAAGCCCAAAAAGAGGCAAGCAATTCCGACGGTACATTCAACAGCGGAAACGCGTCTACTACTAAGCGCAGGGCTTCTAATGGTCGAGCCAAACCTCTGAGAAAGAAGGTTAAGGAAGAAAGTGATGTAAGCGAAGACGACGTACCGCTAGAATCGAAGACACGCCCTGCTAGTCGCAAGCGCAAGCCAAAGGTGGAAAGCGATTCTGAAGCCGAAACGACGATGACGAAGGCACCCGCCAAATCTAGGCGCAAGAAAGTCAAGGAAGAGGAAGAGAAATCAGAGGGAGAAACACCGAAGCCAAAGAAAGCGCGCAAGACGAAGAAGGAAGACGCTGAGGGCACGTCTCCTGCGAAACCAAAGGGAAAGAAGAAACAAGAGAAAGAAGAAGAACCAGAAGAAGTGTTCCGCTGGTGGGAAAACGATGCTGATCCCAATGGCGATGGTAGCATCAAGTGGACTACGCTTGAACATAACGGAGTTATATTCCCTCCTCCGTACGAACCGTTGCCTCCTAATGTTAAGATGAAGTACAACGGTATGTCCTTGTTTATTTGTTGCACTTATTCAATATTAACCTGTTAATATTTAAATAGGCCAGCCGGTCAATCTATCTGTTGAGGCTGAAGAAGTTGCAGGTTTCTATGCTGCACTATTGGAAACCGACCATGCTCGAGATTTAACGTTCAATAAGAACTTCTTTGAGGATTGGAAAACAGTAATGAAGAAACATCCTCCTGTGAGTAATGTATCCCTCTCGAATGAATGCGCCTTGAATTGCATTCCAGACAGATGGAACAAAGATCACCAATTTCGAACTTTGCGACTTCCGGCCTATGTACGAACATTTCGAGGCCGAGAAAGCCAAGAAAAAGGCTATGACTGCAGAGGAGAAGAAAGCTGCGAAGAAGGCCAGGGATGAAATGGAAGCTAAATATACCACTTGTCTCCTCGATGGACGTAAAGAGAAAGTAGGCAACTTCAGAGTCGAACCTCCAGGGTTGTTCAGAGGCCGTGGAGATCATCCCAAGAAAGGTGCTCTCAAAGTGAGTGTTGGATGCTCCAGAACCTAGGTATACATGACGTTGATTTCTGGCATGCAAGTTCCGTGTACGACCTGAAGACATCACTCTTAACATTGGTCAAAATGCACCAACTCCTATACCAAATATGCCTGGGCAGTGGAAGGCTATTTCCCACGATAACACTGTTACTTGGTTGGCGAACTGGACGGAGAACATCAACGGCAATCACAAATATGTGTTTCTGGCTGCAGGCAGTTCATTGAAAGGCCAAAGTGACATGCAAAAGTTCGAGAAGGCTCGAGAATTGAAGGTAACTAGCATTACTTCCTTGAAGTACACCTTTTCATCGTCTCTCCCAGAACCATGTTGAACGAATACGACAAAATTATCAAGTTGACCTAAAGTCGAAAGTGATGGCCGACCGTCAACGTGCGACTGCAATGTACTTCATTGATAAGTTGGCTCTTCGTGCTGGTAACGAAAAGGGCGAAGACGAAGCCGACACAGTTGGTTGTTGCTCATTGCGTTGTGAGCATGTCACATTAGAATCCCCCGATTTTATTATCTTCGACTTTCTCGGAAAGGATTCGATCAGATACTATAACAGAGTACCTGTCGATCCTCAGGTCTTTAAAAACATTCGAATCTTCAAGGAGAACAAGAATGACGATGACAACCTTTTCGATCGCGTAACCGTGAGTTTTACTATGATCGTGCTGTGACTTGGTTCTAATTTGCAGTACAGACAAGCTCTCTAAATAAACATCTTACCAATGAGATGAAGGGATTGACTGCCAAAGTTTTCCGTACATTCAATGCATCTATAACCTTCCAACAGCTATTGGATGGTGAAGACCTCACAAATGCGACTCTTCAAGAAAAATTGAACGCATACAACTCAGCCAATCGCCAAGTGGCTATTTTGTGTAACCATCAACGTAGTGCGCCGAAAACTCATGACCAGTCGATGGAGAAAATGCGCTATAAGGTGAGTCTTGCACCGTTGTTAGCTTCCAATTCTTTTTATACCGATTTTGACAGCATCGTACATTCAAATACGAGCGAATGAAGTTACGCCATGCTCTGTTCAAATTGGACCCCAAATACAAGAAGAAACCTAAATACAAGGATGACGAGAGCGATTTGGATGATGACTGGATTGCTGAGCACGAAGAAAACTTGAAGGCCAAAGAGATTGAAAAGGCAGAGAAAAAGTTCGCAAAAGAAAACGAGAAGCTCGTAGAAGAAGGTAGCAAGCCGCAGAAAGAATCTATCTTGAAGGAAAGAATCGCCGACATAGAGGAGGAATTCAAGCAATTAGCTAAGGAGCGTGGCACTGGAAAGGCGGTTATGAAACGCGAACGTTCTGTGGAGAAATTAGAGGATGCGATTGATAAACTTACTGACAAGGTTAAATCGTTCAAGCTACAAATCGACGACCGAGATGCAGGCAAAGAGGTTGCTTTAGGTACAAGGTGAGTCTCTAGAATGTCGCCTAGACAATATGAAAGTGCTGAACTTCACTTGACCCTTTCAGTAAAATCAACTATCTCGATCCACGGTGTGTAGTATTCAAACGACACCCCTCTTTTCCTGACCTGTGCTCAACGATCTGACAGCATCACTGCGGCCTGGTGCCAGATACATGATGTTCCCATTGAGAAGATCTTTTCGAAGACTCTGGTTACGAAGTGTAAGTTCTATTCAGTGCAGCGTCGTTTGCATTTCTCATTTCCTTTCAATAACCAGTCCCTTGGGCAATGGAGGTCGAAAAGGAATGGAAATTCTAAGAAGAGTCTGGACTCATACGTAGTTTACTCGAATATGGACATGGACCGTAACGCATCTCGGAACTCTTGTTACAGAGGTAAATGGTTGGTTTAGGTAGCATAATTTAATAAAGAGATGCTGTAGAAATACATTTGCTTGTGTGGGCACTCGGCAGATGTTAGGTTCGGTGGTTGTTCCCAAACAACGATGTATTGCGTGTCCAAAAATAAAAGTCAAAGTGCTCCAACTGGGCCATTGCTGGAGCCTGGCTCTACTTTCTTTCCTTCTCAGCGCACGTTATGAGCAGACTCAACGCTTCCACCCCCAAGACTATCTTCGCTTCCAAAACTACATTCGATGCTCTTGCAGTAGACTCCGGTGAGGAATCTGAAGAGGAGTATCCCTCTGACATCGAAAATGCACAGGAGAGGTTTGTCGTTCATTTTTGACGAAAAGGTGGTATTCATCATATATTATCAGTGTGCCCCAGGAACCGGTTAAATTGACTAAATCGGCTATTAAAAAGCTCAACGCCTCGCCCGTATCGAGGCAAAACAGCGTCAAAAACAGCTCAAGGCAGAGGCGCGAAGTAAAGAGGATGTCACGACCAATACCGATTCTGTCCCGGTGGACCTAAAATCCTCTAGACTATCTGTCGACGATACGTCGACAATGTCGCCTGTCCGATCTATAACACAGTCCGAGCCCCTGCCTTCGATAGAGGCAGTCATGCCAGAAACAGTTAAGCGGAATGGATCAACTCCCTCGGAGGAACTCCCAGCTGTTCAAAAAGAGGTCACTGAAGTGGAAATGGTTCCACCCAAACCATCTGTGCCTATACCTGGGCCAGAGAGTAACGGAAATCCCATCCCTCAAGCCTCACCGTCTGCAAATGGATCAACCTTGAAGACTACAGCGAAAGATGCAGCCATAAACACTGAGCAAGTCAAGAAGCGACAAAACGTGTTAACTCGCGTCATATGGACGTTCATTATGATTGGTGGTTTCATAGGTGAAGCCTCTTCGATTTTTTTTGGCCGTATTTCTGACGTAGTGAATGTATTCTAAAGCCCTCTTGTTGCTTGGACATACTTACATGATTCTTTTGGTCATGTTGTGCCAGACTTTGGTCTACAGGGAAGTTACCGCTCTTTTCTCACTTAAAACGGCAACACCGGAATCGCAGGATGTGGAGCCCCTGAAAGGAAAAGATCCCTGGAGCAAGACCCTTAACTGGTACTTCTTTGCGGTCACGAATTATTTTTTGTATGGAGAGAGTATTATCTATTACTTCAAGGTATATTCCTCTTGCTGCTTTGGAACTCACGAACAATTTTAACGCGTACTCCAGCATGTCGTGTTCGCCGACGCGAATCTTCTACCATTCGCAACAAACCATCGTATGATTAGCTTCACACTTTATATCATCGGTTTCATGGGTTTTGTCATGTCCTTGAAAAAGGATATTTGAAACAACAGTTCGGTCTCTTCTGTTGGGTTCATATGAGCCTTCTCTTGATCGTTGTGTCAAGGTGAGTCTGACCGAGAAAACATTGACTGATGGCTCTAATAATCGTACAGTCATTTCATTGTTAACAATATCTTGGAGGGTCTTATTTGGTTCTGGGTTCCCGCGTCTTTAGTAATCTGCAATGATTGCTTCGCCTATATCTGGGGCGTAACCGTCGGCCGTACACCTTTGATCAAACTTTCGCCAAAGAAGACTGTGGAAGGCTTCGTAGGCGCTTTCATCAGCACAATGATTTTCTCTGTATTTTGGGAGCGTATTTCATGCGATTCAACTACATGATCTGCCCTGTACACGACCTGGGTGTTAGTGCATGGAGTTCTACACAATGCACACCAAATCCAGTATTTATGTGGAAGACATTGAACCTTTGGCAACCACTGTCTACATTCTTAACTACCCTGGTGTGTTGTTCACGCTGGCTTTTTGTATCTGTATTGCTCTTATCTTGCCTACGTAGACTGGACATACCGTGAAAACAATTCCATACGCACCATACCAACTGCACCTTCTTACACTCGCTGGTTTTGCGTCCTTGGTGGCACCTTTTGGAGGATTTTTCGCCTCAGGGTTCAAGCGTGCCTTCAACATCAAAGACTTTGGACACAGCATTCCAGGCCACGGTGGGATGACTGATCGAATGGACTGCCAGTAAGATGAACTATGTTATTTGGAATGCTGAAGACTTACTTGCACAAAAACAGGTTTTTGATGGGCATCTTTACTTATGTTTACTACAGTAGCCTTATCCGTGTGCACCATGTTACTGTTGGAGGAATCCTGCAAACGATCGTTAGCGGGCTCACTATCGATCAGCAATTGGAGCTTATCAGCGATTTGACGAGATACTTGGAGAGGCAGGGGATCACAGTATCATGAAGGAGAATGTCACATGATTATCGTGACATTTGATTCTTATAAATAATTTGGACACTACACTTTAGTACCAAATGCCAATCTCTCGACATCGACTTTGTTGATGGCTTTCAACGTGCTTTCCATGACATTCACCTCCAAATTACAATAGCATCCTTTCACAGCATAATATATCTACGATGACTTTTATAAATGAACTACAGACCACACCACAAGACCTTTGAACCCCATTGTTTTCCGACCTTTCGCTTTGTTAAAACCCGCAATGTCCAAACCGCTCGCGTCTTGATTGTTGACCGAGTCTATGAGATACAAAGTCACGTCGCCATTTCTTGGGGTGAATATATTCGCGATCCACCCACCCTCCTCTTCACTGAAAGCCAGGGGAAGGAAGTCTTTACCATTTATGCTGATCACCAGCAAGTAATTATCAGCATCGGCCGTTGATATATGTTCGCATCTCTTAGACACACTAAATCGCACAAATTGTCGCTCTGGCACATATTTCACTTGGGGTTGCACAAGCAAAGGATGGTATCCAAATTTATGGAAATCCGAAGTGATGACTGGCGCCATTGGTGCAAGGATATACTCTTCCCATGTGCTCTGCTCGGGCGTCAATTGAAAAGAGGGGTCTGTAGGGAAATGTGTCCGTCCAAATTCGAGGGGCGATGAAATAAACCAATGAGGCGCGAATTTGGCTTCGTAAACGCCGCCTCCAGTCAGAACACCTGCTCCCCAGCAAGGATCAACCAAGTGCCATTCGTCGTTGAGGAATATGCAGTTCCATGCATGACCACTCTTTTCTTCGGGCACCGGTTCGCCTTCCTTGAGTGGCTGATAGCCATAACCCTTTCCGTGACCGGAAACTTTATATACCTGTAAGTCCATTAGCTCTCCGAGCTGTTCAAAAAGGCCGGCGTAGCCTTCGCATACGGCAAGGCCGGACGCCAACGTTGATTCTGGAGTTGAATGCTGCACATTGCCAGCCAAGAAGGATTCAGCATCATAGGCTATGTTGTGATGAAGCCAGGTGAAAATAACCCGGGCCTTGTCTACATCATCTTCGAAAGGCTCCGCTAAACCGTAGGCCAAATCTTGTAAAGAATAGACCGAAGCCCTTGGAAATAAAGCTGCGTGAGCGTCAGCTTCAGAGAAATCTCTGCACTGCAGGCAAGAAGGAATTTCGGCTAAGGGGGTTGCTGTTGCCGATTTTTTATCCTCCGCGATTGAAATAGGTTTGGAAGCTAGGTTTAACGGAGGCGGGGGGCAAGCACCGATCGTACGGGAACCGCATCTTTCAGTATTGGCACTTTCGCAGGAAAAAACTTGCTGGTCGAGTTGGTGGAGGAGGTGGCTTCCTCGCTAATAGCCTAGACAGATCATGAGGTACAGAGCTGTCGGAAACTGATCTATGTGGAATATTGAAGACCGGGGTTATAGGTGCTCTTACGCCTCCGCGAGGAGGTACGGGAGGCGGAACATATGCATGTGCTGGATGAGGTATACTTGAACTTCAAGTTACTTCTTTTGTCACGATGGATGTACACCGACCTTGCTGAAAATTTGAGCCCTTGCTTTCCGTTTCAAGCTGCGGGGGAGGCGGTAGTCCCCTACGTGGCGGTGGGGGGTCGAATTAGTGTAGACATTATTACAAGGTGATAACAATCAACGATGGGCGAACGCTCATCTTCTTGCTGGAAATTACAACCTTTAAATAGTTATTTCTGTTGGCGGCCTTGGCGGTGACTCGAAAGGATTTGATATAGTTTATCCCAGCGCATGTCGACGAATTCCCAAGCAACTTAGGTGAGTTTACAGACTTTGACTCACTTTCAAAAGATGTTTCACATATCTATCGAATCATTGCTCTGAAGAGCTTAGAGAATAACATAGAGCACACAAGGTAGATCACACGCGCATAAACCTTTTTACAACATCCGGAACCGAGTCGACAGTCGTGGAAACTCGCATCATAATCTCGCGGGACTTGACGGTAATACAGTGGCCTCAGCCTGGATTTGTAGAAAGTAATTGCAGGCCAATCTATCACACCCCGTGTCTGACGGGAAGTCTGGTCGAATTGCTCTCAATCGCGATATGGTGCACACAGGAGCTTGATAGTAGAATGCATAGAGGTTCAGCATAACATTCAGTAGAACATAGTACTAGCAGTAAAGCCCAGCGTTTATGATCTGGGCTTTTCCTAAAATAATAGTTGGTATAGAAACAAAGCAAAAGATAGATGCTGGACGAACCTTCTTCTCCTTCCACAGAGCCAACAGGCCAACACCAGACACCTTCACAACCTTGAAACGCACACCAGGAATGTCACCCTTGGCCTTTCCGCGGCGACCGAAACCTGAGATGAGGACCTCATCGTTCTCATCAACAAAGTTAAGGCAACCATCATTCTGAAGAGACGATAAGTCAATGTAATTTTGAAAGCAGAAAATAAGGACGTACGGGAACGAAAGCGGTGACCTTCTTTCCATTTTTGATCAACTGAACACGAACACACTTGCGAATGGCAGAGTTGGGCTGCTTGGCCTCAACACCGACTTTCTCCAAGACGATACCCTTGGCATGCGAGGAGCCTCCGGTGGGAGAGGTTTTGTAGATGTTTCCGAGGGCACGCTTCTTGTAGGTTTTATCGGCCTGAATGCATGTACGTTTAGCACCTGAGGCCACAAAGGAGCATGTCAAAGTTCTCACCCATCGGTTTTCCTTGCGGTCAGTCCTGAGCTTACGAGCGGCTTGAAGACCACGAGGTTTGTTGGCTACATAAAATCGAGGATTAGCGCTTCAGCAGCGTACTAAGGAGTAGCACAACGTACAGCCCATTCTTGAGGTTGGAGGTCGGTGCTGATAGTAGCGATAGGCTGGTCAGGGAAAAGCCGGTAAACCTTATTTGAAAAACTGTAACAGTTACAAAACTCCGATGTCACATGATTACGACGCGTCAATAATCGGTTGTGAAACTACTGGTTGTAAGTGAGGCCTTATTTGGGACAACAGTAGGGATGTACCGGAAGTTTATTAGTGAATGAGTTACTTCATATCGTCTCTATACTTTGCCCCATTCAAGTCACAACAGGCTTGAGGCAACTTTCTCCATCAGGGTCAACTTATTTGGACAGTGGACCGTGGAAGTGTTGCTCGGTCACATCTTTTATTTATACCATGTGGTTGAGACGGCCGCCTGCGATACCTAAACTTGCTCTCTTCCATAGCAAAAGATACCATCACTCTCCGGTACCCTTGCTCGACGACTTGACTCAACGAGGGTTCATACAGGATGTTTCAAGGTTTGCTGTGTTATATCAGAAGTGGTAACAGTTAATCAACGAGTAAAGCAGACGCGACGCGTTTGAAGGTGCACTGTCATCGAAGAAGCAAACTGTTTATGTGGGAGTCGATCCGACTGCCAAAGCCCTGCACATTGGCCATCTCATCCCTTTGATGTGTCTTCTCCATTTCCAGATTCGTGGTCATGGAATCGTCCCACTTGTGAGCTTTGGCCTTCGAAACCACAAAAGCACCAAATTACAACTTCTATCAGATTGGAGGAGCCACTGGTCGTGTCGGGGATCCTTCGGGGCGCCTTGTAGAACGTCAGCTGGCTGAGGTGTCAGAGGTGGAGGCCAATGTGGTTAATCTGACTTCCAGTATCCAACGTTTCTTCAAGAACGCTTTGCTCTATGCGACTTCTCGCTTAGAGTCGAAGGAAAACGTCTACCAAGAACCTCGTGTTGTGAACAACTTGGACTGGCATGGTTCTACTAATCTGTTGCAATTCTTGCAGACAGTGGGCGTACGCGCGCGAGTGAACACTATGCTCAACAGGGAGAGGTACATCATGTTGATTTACCCAGATTCTTTGCATTTACCGGTCATCGTTTAGCGTTCGATCTCGATTATCCTCTCAACAGGGCCTCTCTTTTACCGAATTCACGTACCAGCTTTTGCAAGCATATGATTTCTATCATCTACACAAGCACTTCGGATGCACCGTTCAGATTGGAGGCTCAGATCAATGGGGTAACATCGTTGCAGGACTAGAGTTAATCGGTAAATTGGAATCAGAATCACCTTCAGATCATTCGAATGATGCGTTTGGGATAACCACACCCCTTCTTACGACGTCGACTGGAGAAAAGTTTGGCAAAAGTGCTGGGAATGCAGTATGGTTGGACCCTAAGTTGACGAGTGTTTTTGATTTCTATCAGGTACGTGGTCTGGACATTCTTAACTTGGCATGCAATAATTTCGCCTTGCAGTACTTTATCAAAGTCACAGACGTCGATGTGGAGAAATATTTGAAACTCTTCACCTTCATGCCTCAAATGGAAATTGCTGAATTATTGAAGTTGCACAATGTGCGTAACCTTCCTGCCGACTGAATTTATGTGAACAACAGCATTATCAATCAGGAACAACCTGAGAAACGCATAGCTCAGCACCGCCTCGCTGCAGAGGTGACGGAGATGGTACATCTGAGTGAGTAACGCTTCAATTTTAAATCCTGCCCCTCCTCCCTAAACAACCAACAGAAAGCGGGGTCACTCAAGCAAATGTTGTGACGACATTGCTATTCAGCTCGGAATATGCAGGTTTGAAAACTCGAGATGTCATAGCATCCATTGGAAACGATCCTCGATTTGTTAAAATATCCAGGTCCGATATTCTTAGTATTCCCGTACCGAAACTGGCTGCCAAATACGGCTTGGTAGCTTCGAACTGTGAGTGCGACGATCATAATGTAGATATATTTATTAACAGTAGTGCAACCTCCAAAAGCTGTTTCTAAAACGCTTGTTGCGTCGCGAGGTCTATACCTCAATAACCGATCAGTACCAGATACACAATACAAGGCGATGCCGGAGGATCTGCTTGACGGAAATTTCCTCATTATACGAGCCGGAAAGGACAAAATATTGGTCTTGTCCTCAAGTGATTGATGTACCTGATTCTAAAGCTACTCACACTAGTGAGTGGAAAATCTGAGACATCGTCTATCTATTCTTCTGTATTAGGGAATCCATAATATTATGTACACTAGCTATTAATCCAAGAATTAATCAACGCGAATAGCGCTGTAGATTTTTCGAATAACCCAGTAAGAGGCGAAAAATCCAATGGTTCCTAAGGGCAACCATTAATCAGATAGGAGACGGAAAACGAAAAGACATACCTGTCACAAGGAAATCAAGGACAGAAATGAGGAACAAATAGCCTAGGTAAAGGATAACGCTGGAGAAAGACTCCAATCTAAGTTGCGTAGCCCAGTAGAATAGCCCATAGGCCATGACCCAGAATGCACTACCACCTCCTATAAGGAACGATCTCCAGTGCCATCTGTTGGTAGACCTTGATATTTGTAACAATGTCCGAAATAAGGAGATGCTTACCTGTACTCTTCAGCACAAAGGAGAAAGTAGGTGAACAGGATGGACACCGTCGCAGTGGTCAAAGCAACCACTCCAGCTGTCAGTGCTAGGAAACCAAACGCATAGTATGCCCTCGAGGCGAAGAGGCTGGACAATACGAAGTAAAGCTCGACGAAGGCAGCCCCTAGAACGAAGATGAGTCGCTTTAGTAAAACAACAATGTCTTCGGCGTACCAAATGGAAGAATACCACCAAGCAGGGACGCTGCCTGATAAGAAATCAGAAAGATTCTTCGAAATTAAGGAAACTATATACCCATGGTTTCCAGGTATTTAGGGCCAGGCGGAATTTGTCGTGGAATAGGATTCACTCGAACTACGTTTTGTATAGCCTATAGATTCATAGATAATTAAATAATCAAGCAAATAACGAATATCGGAACAGTCCGCTTACACCGTGTTTGCCCCCGAAATAGGAGCCAATAGCAGATAAAGGTGCAGAGATACCAAACCACATGACGATGATCAATAACATTGTGCCTACAAATGATGTTTATCAGCTTGAAAAAGGTTTTATAGTCGACCATACCGAAAGGAACAGCGCCTGACGATCCAGCGGATAGCAAGAAAAAGTTGAGGAGGAAGACGATAATGAAGATGAACCTATGAATGGAGGATGAATGTTGATGTGCATTTGAAGAATTGAAAGAAGATTTACGTTGGCAGAGCAGTGGCAGTAATGAATGCGTTTTTCCTGCGATTTGTGCCTCCAAGAGACGAGTAGACCCGACTTGAAAAATATCCTCCAATGCTAAATATCCACAAGCTAAGTGATGGTCATATTGAATAGAAAAATACTTACCTGCCGAAGAACGACCAGCAGACCATCATGACAGTAGCAAGAGAACCGCGATTGGAAGGTGAAAGGAAGCCCATCAATGCGAATACTGATATTATTTAGAGATAATATGGGATAGCGTACAGATGCAAATTGAAAGAATCACAAACCTAGCGTCACAGCCGTCATTGCTGCTAATTGTGAACCGTTGCCAACAAGAACTGATAGAGGCAAAGGATTGCTGGGAGATCGGAAGACTTCTCCGTGAACAAGTTTCCAGCCCCAGTCTTCTTGCACATCTTCCTGTATAAAGGATAAAAGTTGGCAAACGATATGGCATAACAAAAAAATACATACACTAACTTCAATGGCATTGTAGCGGTTGATCTAGACGTTAAGAGCAGATTAGGCAGATATATAGGTGGGTGTTGTTGCTGATTGCATACATCACGAGAAACGGTGCGAACAAGTATCATGGACACCATGACACACAGCAGAATGACGACAACGACTGAGTTTATCAAGCTGAACCAATGAATGCGGGGGTCAAAAATATGAAGATAATTATCCCAGCGCGTTGCCTAAGAGCTATTTAGTTATGGTGACATGACTGTTCCGAGCAAGAGTACTTACCCAAGGCGTGTCTGATTCCTAATAGAACGAGTGAGTGTGGGCAGCCAGATCATAGCTATAAATCTCACATTCCATGAAACACGGTAGGTGTATCTGATAGCTTGGGGTCGATCCTCACTTAAAACCAGAGGTTGAGCATTCCTGGAATCGCAATTCGGCGTCGAACTTTGAACGCCACCGATACTAGAATAAGACATTTAAATATCAATATGCAAAGTAATTTAGATTATCTTTAAATGTTCACCTTGCAGGCCAAACAAGTACCCCGACCACACGGAAAGTTTCCGGAGTTGGGCGGTGGTATCTATAGAATATGAAGATCACAGATCACGAATGAAACGTTATAAATCACCTCAGGACAATTTCATAGTGATTATTGAGAGCGGGTAGATTTTGGTGTTTCCCTTCGTTATCTCCAAGATTGAAACCCATGTCGAAGAACAATTCTTTGGTCTTCGCTTCAATTTTCATTTCTGCAGCCGGTAGTCCATCGATGAGCCAATTTATAGCATAGTCTTCGCGTATGCGGTCATTAATAAATTTTGCTTCTTCTCCTGTAACATTAGGTACAAGACACAGAGTTCTGCATGTATCATTGTCCTTAAGCATTTTGATCTATTTATTTTTATGAATATAGAAAACATAACGCGACGTTGCGGACAATTTACTTACATCGTACGGAGAATTAAAAATTCTGTCACCAAATAAAATTGATCCTAAAGACTCTGGTTGCTTTTTGGGGCCTCCATCCGGTTTTACAAAATTGAAAGTTGAGGTTGTAGTAATCATCTTCAACGCCATTCATTGACAAAGTTGAACACACGACGATCCGCGGCAAGAGACAGATGCACGAAACTTACAGTTGATGAGAGAGTTCTGAATGAATATTCAACCATCTGCATAGATATAATGAAATTTCACCATACCACTTTCTCGTTAGTGAGAGAACGCATTGGCGTCAGGGCATTCACAAAGAGGTCGACATTGTCGCCTTCGGCATAGTTATGGGGAGCAGCACCAGGAAGATAGAAAGCTTGAGTGAGGCCAGTGCATAAAAGCAGGTAGATGGACAGGGTATACGTGGACATTGTGGATTGTTCCACAGATATGACCTTTGTAGGGACCCAAGACTTGCAAGTACTAGTTGACTGTTGAACACGAAGGCGAATAGCACCCGTCATCCATAATTGGCTTCAATGTTTGTCAAGTGCATCGATTGGAAACATTGATCAATTTACAGAAGTTAATTTTAGATTTGCAGATGCAGATCGTTTGCTGAATTTGAACTTGCTCTCAAAAGCTGGCATCCATCATCCGCACTGCCCATAAACGCCTTGGGATGCAATTCGAGGTCATTGCAAAATGTCATACGACAAAAGCTAGGGTGTCGCGTATGACTCTGTCCCGTAGGTTTATCTTTCATTTTTCCTTGCCCTTCCTTGCTAAGCAAATCACTTCCAGATGGTGTCACCATGCTGCCTACTTTCATGCCAGTTGCAACGCAAGCTGCAATCAAAGGCTTAACATCACAACAAATGGAATCTCTCGGAGTCACCCTGATTCTAAACAACACATATCATCTTAATCTACGTCCTGGGCTCGAAGTGCTTAATGTAGCTGGAGGCGCTCACAAATTTCAGGGATGGGATCGCAATCTATTGACTGTCAGTATATTGTTCTCGACTTCAAATTTTTCACCGTTCAAATAGTCTTATCGTTCCAATTATTGGTTAAAAGGATAGCGGCGGATTCCAACTCGTGTCGTTGAGCAAGTTTACAACAATCACAGAAGAAGGGGCCTTGTTTTCCAGCCCATTTACCGGCGAACCTACCATGCTCACGGTAAGTTTTACAGAGTTACTATTGTTACCAAGGTGATTTATAAATTAATTAAGCCAGAAGAAAGCATATCAATACAGCATGGTATTGGTGCAGACATTATTATGCAACTCGACGATGTAGGTAAGTACATGTTGTTATTAAATGGCTCATAGTTGATTAACAGTAATATCAGTTTCGAGTTTAACCACAGGTTCTCGAGTCGAAGAGGCCATGGAACGATCGGTCAGATGGCTTGACCGTTGTATCATACAGCATGAGAAGTCCGGAAAGAAAGATACACAAAATCTTTTTGCTATTGTGCAGGAGGCCTTGATCCCGCACTTCGGGATCGCTGTCTCGATGCGATGATTGAACGTCGCGACGGCGTCGCAGGATATGCTATTGGAGGTCTGAGTGGGGGCGAAGAAAAAGGTTCGTTTCATACTTCCTCCTTCATGTACTTCATGCTAAAACTCTGGTCAGATATATTTTGGAGAGTGTGAGTAATCTGCCTGTTCAAACAGAATCTATCATCTGAACAACTGCCAAATTCTTAAAAGTATAAAGCAATGTGCTGAAAGGCTTCCAGAAGAAAGTCCTTATCTATTCCGCCCACCCTCTCGAACCATTCGCTGACATTATGTTCCAGGACCCCGATATTCAATGGGAATAGGCTTTGCTGAAGGTTTGACCTTTATTTTAGTAACGCAGAAGCTAATTTACTCAACGGCTATCCAAGATCTACTCGTTTGTGTAGCACTAGGAGTGGATATGGTCAGTAATTTAATAAACCTTTTAGTTCACTTGCTAATTCTCATGGTTAGGCTGATTGCGTGTTCCCGACACGTACAGCTCGGTTTGGTGTGGCACTTACCCACAACGGGCCTCTCAACCTCAGTGAGTAACCAGTCACAATACTGGAAGCAAACTAATCTGCATGTTCGGTCTAGAACTCAATAAGCATGCTAATGACTTCCGGACACTGGACGAGACGTGCCCATGCCCTACATGCACAGACAACACATCAAGGGCTATGCTTCATCACATTGTCACTCATGAAACAGCCGCTGCCCATGGTATATTCAACCTTGTTACATATAAGTCTTATGTTGATCAACGTCTCTTCAGCCCTTACTCTTCACAATGTCGTATTCCAGGCCCAAGTAATGGGTCGCGCAAGAGAAGCGATCATTGAGGGTAGATTCCCAGATTATCTGCGATCCTTTTTCGCTACATACTTTGGAGATTCAGGTTACCCAGAGTGGTGCGTTAACGCACTACGGAGCGTTAGTGTCGATTTGCTGGAAGGTAACCCAGAGGCAAAAGTGATTTATGGCAAGGGTGCCAAGTGGGAGTACGCTGCCAACCCACCTCAGAAATAATGTATTTTACAGTCTCCGTGCAGTAATATTAATGTGGAAATATGAACACAATGATCGCTCTAATGTCTACCTTTCCCCTTCTTCCCACCGGCGCGTGGAGGACGCGCATTCTTGGCTTTACGCCTCTCCAAAACTTTTCTATCTTTTCTAATCTGTTCCGACGTCTTAAGTTCGGTCTTGACCCGTCCGTATGTCCTGCCATAGGAACCACGGCGAACTCCCATCTTCTTATTACTAGCGGCGTGCTGCGGAGCCTTGCTCCCGGACGCTTCAGCATTCTCGCTTTTCTTTTTCAATTGGCGGACCTTGCGCTCGTAATCGGTGCTTAATTTGTCCAGAGGTTTAGCGTCAATAATCTTGTTATGTTTGAAGCGATGCCCTCCAGGCCCTGACGACGGCTTTCTCGCATACGCTGTGTTTTCCGTCTCTCCGATCCTCGGCATGCTCACTCGGCTCTTGTTCTTCCATTCATCGAATCTTCCACTGCGGAAAGTCGCTGGCAAACGTGTCCCATTCTCGGTGCGCACCATTTTGACGTTATCAGCACCAGCTCCATCACCTTGGATGAATTTTTTCTTCTTCTTGTCCCACGTCTGCTGATTGCTGCTCTTCTCCGCCCTACCCTCGTCATTGGTGAGATCGAATGTGACCCTCGAGGCTTGTCTGACGAATGAGGAAGCCCCGTCCGTCAATGAATAGCTGAAAATGTAGATAGGTTAGAATGTATCAAGTAGAAATTGTGAACATGCATTACCCCTTCTCGGTCTCCGCATCTTTTTGGTAATGGGAGATATAGAATTCATCGTCACGGAACCCTTTTTTAGATTCTCCACCACCGAAGACAGCCTAAAAAACTTTTTAAGATCAAAGTGTACTGGATAGAGATCGTTCTTACCACAATGTCCGTCTCATCTGCTATTTCAACATTTTCTGTCGACATAGGCTGTTCATCTTCTGGTTCTTGTTCTACTATTGCGGCATTGAGGACTCTTCGTTGCTTCGATTTTTCCAGAGCCTTTCTTCGTTCTTTCATCAAAGCAGCATTCTCAGTGCCACCTTTCGACGACACCTCAAAGACTGTCTCTGAAGGACGGAAAGAGTTGACTAGACTCAAGAGGTCTTTCCTCGCTTTCTCGTTTTGTCGCTTTTCTTCTGCACCAGGACCCCTTAATAGCACGGGATGTATGCCAGAGTGCGAACCAGCTAGAAACCATTTTGGGTCTTTTACCATTTCCTTAGCACGTTTGTAACTCTGCGGACTAGCCTTTCCTTTACTACGCTCGTACATGGAGTGTCCACGTTTCATGACTTCCCGGAGCACAGGCAACGAATGCGCGGCGGCGTCAAGAGATCGGATGTATTCGACGTCCTCGTCGATTTTTTCACGCTGGAAATTTCCTAGAACTAGCGACTCGGTGTAGACTTGATCCCCCTGTTCGGTTACATCATTTACCAAAGGTCTCCCGAGGAATAACTGTAAATCCAATAGAAAGGGCAATTCGGGATTAGTGATAAATGACCAAGCCCAGCCTTGTCGACCTGCTCGAGCCGTTCGTCCAACACGATGCACAAAAATTCTTGCTCCTTGTGGAAAATCGTAGTTGATGACGTTTTCGAGAACTGGGATATCAATACCACGGGCAGCGACATCTGTAACGACGAGAATGCTCGTGACACCCCGACGAAATTGGTCCATTTGGAAGGTACGCGCCGCTTGGTCGAGGGATCCGTAAATATGGGACACAGAATAGCCCGCCGTCGTCAAAAGATTCAAGAGATACTCGACGTGATGCTTGGTGGCAGCAAAGATCAGAGTTTGATGAGGAGCAGTGAGTTGTTCTGAGTGTTTGTTTTTACGTTTTTTGAGTCCGGATCGTCGTCGGGAGTTTCGGTATGAGTGGAACTGAAGGGAACTTTAATTACATCGCGAAGAAGGGACAGCAGGCAAGCATCCTTTTCAGCTTGTTTCACCGAAAAGAAAGCCATTTTCAAGTCTGAGCTAATTTTGCTTTCGGCATCCAACCTCACCAGCTTCGGATCTTCCAGCCCAGCCTTTGCAAACTCGACAAGTGATTTAGGTAAAGTGGCAGAGAAAAGAATAGTTTGGCGTGTAGATGGTAGACGTCCAAGAATTTCATTCAGTGCAATTTGGAAACCCATCTCGAATAATCGATCGGCCTCGTCAAAAACAACACATTCCACAGCCTTGAGGTCTAGATCCATTTCGACGATAAGATGAAGTAGACGGCCTGGAGTAGCGATGATACTAATTGAGGTGGTTGATGAATCTCCGGGTAAGGATGCAGAAAAGAAGCACTCACATATCAGGGTTGCTTGTAATCATCTCGAATTGTTCATCAAGGCTCTCTCCTCCGACGACTAAACCCCATCGTAGACCTTCTCCTTTTTTGAATCCTCATTAGCTTTGTCACCAGCGTGTTCTCCTCTTCCTGTCTGAAATCCTCTGGCCAGCTCCTTCCCGACTTTCATTACTTGCAGTGCCAATTCGCGAGTGGGAAGTAAAATCAGACCTCTAGCACCGAATGATGTAGAGTGACGGCCTCCTAGTCTGTTTACGAGAGGTACCATATACGCTAGAGACTTTCCTGAACCAGTGCGTGCCATACCAACGAGATCGCGAGGAGGATTGGAGA
This sequence comes from Psilocybe azurescens, assembly GCA_023853785.1. Taxonomy (NCBI): domain Eukaryota; kingdom Fungi; phylum Basidiomycota; class Agaricomycetes; order Agaricales; family Agrocybaceae; genus Psilocybe; species Psilocybe azurescens. The sequence continues at coordinate 228,266 of JAJIRX010000181.1, read as the reverse complement.
GTAAGGTAGGTATAGCAAGCCGCTGAATTGGAGTTGGAGTACGATATCCTTGTAGAGTCAAGGACCGTAGCAGTGAGGGGTGCAGGCCTTCGTTTCGTGAATAGTTAAGCAATTAAATTATCACCACGAACTGACAAGAACAGACTCACCCATGCTTTGAAAACTACCACCTCCTACTTCTCCTTTGGCTAATTTTGATTTGCCTTTCGATTTTTTGAGAATTTCAGTTCCTTCTTTGATGGATCTTTTGGCAATTGAGGCCTGCAAGAATTCGGCAAGATCGTCATCTTCCTGAGCATCCACAGTCAATTTGGGACGCTTTCCCATCAGGGCAGAAGAAATGTCGACATCGGCTTCTTCTGAAGGGCCAGCAATCAAAGAAGAGGATGACGAATAACCGCTCTGTGCTGCTTCAGAGCGTTTGCGTTTAGGAAATGGCATTATGAGCAGTAGTGAACAACGGACAAAAATAAAGTCCACGCTCGTCGCTCGGTCAATTTAGAAAATATGTTTATGTAATCAATTATCAACGAAGTGACAGCATGCTCCCTTGCCAACTTTTAGAAATGTAGCCTTAATCAAACTTACTTATTATATTATATAACCATCTTCTGAGGTTAGAAGTCAAGCCATCCTGGCCATCCTGTCATTCGAGTTCTCACTATATTTCAAGCTTGACATTATAAATGAGTCTATGCGTATTGAGTGGTTTCATTCTTTTCCTGCTATTGTCATGAAGTTGCAAATAATTGTGTTTAAACGTCAACCCAGGTATAAACGCCCGCGTTCAAAGCCTTGAAGGGCGAGCTGAAATCAGCCGGGTGACCGCTCGGAAACCATTTCGCTGGTAAGCCGGAAGAAAGGCTTGGATGCATATATGTCCATTCTTGCATCCCCGTTTAACAGATACACGGTCCCTTTCTCCAACTTCTGCTTTTGTTGCTTGAAGATGGGGCGTATCGTTATGGATATTTTATCGTGCTCGTTTCGGTGCTTTGCGGACTCGTTTCGATTCTATGTGGGCTTATCTCGGTGCTGTGAGAGCTCATGTTCCCGGTGCTTCGATGTTGAGAAAACGACGACCCAGAACTTGTATATTGAACTGGTATCTGGGCGGTTGCGGTACTCGGTGATTCCTCGTGAGCGATGAAGAATATCTTCAACTCCCAGACTGACCGAAGGAATAGAGATAGCCAGAGTATCAGAGAACCGGCGGCGTAAATGGATCCCCAGACACGAAATGCTCTGGAGTCAAAGGCATTAGCGAGTTGTATTGTTAGATTTGCGTAGACCGTCTACAGTATAATGGTATTAGCAGGAGCCTTTGAATGAGATAAAAATAGACCAACATTAGGGAAAACCAATCCCCAAAACGAAATCCTATAAGGTATCACGGAATTCCCAAGACCAGTATAAATGGCAAGTACCGCATAGAGAAGCCACATCGTTGCGATTGACCAAAGGAGGAATGCCGAGCATGTGCAGATGATGTCCACAATCACGCCCACGGAGTTTTCGTGCGTCCCGAGTCTTATGAGTTGACTAACATCCGATAATGGTGGAAATAGAATTCGAAAATTCTGCCCAGCTAAGAGTATTGCATAACCTGATTGACCGGTAGGTCCCAGGGGAAGAAATACGGATAAAAGTGACGCTCCCGGGGGAAGACCATGCAGAATAAGTCTCAAAAGGTATATGGTTAAGATCATCAGGGCGAATGTCAGGCCGACGACGACCAAAAAGACACTGACAACAACCGTGTTGAGGGCATACGTTGCAGAGTATTGCACCAGGGCCTGACCGATAATACCTCCCGAAGAAGCAGCGACTATTAAAGTCACTATTGGAAGTAGCCATGTCGCAGACATTGTTTGGAGTGTATGCTTTTGATATACGAACCTGCAATTGGAGAGTTGCCATTAGCTGTGTTTAATTTCAGGATGATTGTACGCACATAGCATTGACACCGAGCCAACAGCAAAGAAGCGAGACAACGATATCCAACCACCACATGGACCAAATAAAGTAAAGAAATCCTTTCCCTCCCACATGGTATCGGGTATGAACGACTTGAACAGCAACATTGATTAAAGTGGTACCAGCCATTGGAAAACATCCAGCAAATAGACTGGTCACCGGATTTCTAATGAGGGATTTCCACCTATCCGGATAACAAAGGTATTTGGTGATCAACAGTATTGTGAAAAGCACGAAAAGAAATAAATTTAGGAAAGACACGATCAAGCTGAGGACAAGCATTGGATTGGAGCCATGAGCGTATGGAAACGCAGCAAAGAGTCCACTAATTCCTCCTGTTCCTGTTCAAAGCGTGTGGGGTTAGAGGGCGTTAAAACCCGGAAGAAATTATTCACACCCATAGTGATTGCAAAGAGTGCAGGTGAAGCTCTCCTTAACACCCCGAAGTGAGCATTAACTAAGCTCTTTTTGACTGGTAAACATAACGTACTTCGTCAATATCTGGGGGATATCCAGTAGCCTCAGCTTAGGCTTATTTGAATTTTTGGATGACATGAGGTGTTTGGGCAAGAGCCAGTCGCAGCTACCGTTATTTCCTGTGTCTTTTCTGTCAAATGACCCGGAGCATTGAATAAAATGAAAATAGATGGCTAAAATTAGTGCCGAAATGAGCTAAGTGCGAGCTAGTGTGAGCCGAGCTGCATAAGGAAACTGGAAGTCTAGGAGGTCTGTGACGATCCGGTACACTTCTCACACGTTGATTATCTTTTCTTTATCTTATCTTTTATTTCGACTTCATTCCATTCCGTCGACCTATACACGAGTTATCCCTCTCCATTCTTTACTATACCTTTTTCATCTGAAACCATTCCTTACCAATAACCCTGAATATTACCTCTTTTATCTAGACCCTTTTACATAGTCTTAGGACTCTATTCTACAGTATAAATACAGGCCATGTTCTAGATACAATCCCCCAGTGAATAACTAGCATTTATACCTGTCTATTCAGTGCTTAAGCCTCACTACCATATACATTCCGTGTGTCAGTACGAAGCTATCGATACTCTCGCAGTCACGATAGTCACTACTGTCACATATTTTTGACAGTAACCTCTACTTTTTATCTCTCTACTCTCCCCGCCGTCTCGACGTTTGGTACACTCCGGTCTGATCAACCAGAGCCCTCCACTTCAAGACAGCCATCCCTTCCCCTTTGCAATTTATAAAACCAGTACGTAAACATTCAAAATTTTTATTAACTAAAAACTATGGCTCCCAGGTATACCCTTCGTTCCCGTTCCCGCGCCGTTGATCCGGATGACCAACGGTCGCCATCCCTAGTCTTTCCGAACCTCGATTCGGACGCAGCCGATGTTCACACACCCAGGCGCACTTACAGTGACGTCGTGGCATCGAGACCCCCTTCTCCTTCCGTTGATGAAGAGAAGGAGATTGATTCTCCGCCTCCTGTTTATCATCAGGCATCAGATGAGAACAATTTTATTCGCGATGACACACTTGGGTTTCCAGTAGCTAATAATGCTATGGAAATAGAAAATAATTTTACCTCTTCTGATAATGAGAATGATGGTCAGGGTCCATGGACCACTGTGCTGAGCAAAAGCTCTCGCCGTAAGAATTCTATTGAGAAATTTAAGAAGCATGCCAAGAAATGCGCCCAGGGGCGCTCTCCGGAAATAGATTCGGCTATTTACAAAGCCGAGAAATCCTTGAGTAAGGATGAGAAAGCGCGGATTGACCGCCGAAATAAGAAAATCCGCCGTGAACGTTCTGTTTCGCTTGGCGAAGGAACCTCTAAGAATAAGGGAAAAATCATTGACCCCCGAGAATGGGGAAATGTCAACATTCCCAAAGCTGAATTAAACTCCAAAGCTCAGAAGAAGGCGTTCAGGGACGCTAAGAAAGCTAAGAAGTCCAAGAATAATAACATTGTGTCTGCTACTCCAGCTACACAAATAATTAGTGAAAGTATATCAATGGCTCCAGGCATTAGGTTCGACAATACAGCGAATCGAGCTCGATTGAGGAATGGTCCGCTGCCCATTTCAGCCAGACCAGTGGCTCACATTAATCCTAAATCATTTCTGGGAACAGCCTTAAAAAAGCGCGCGACCTAAGAAACATATTAAGAAGGACAGAAAAGAGCCTAGCCCCTCGAGTTCATCGGAATACGATCCGTCGACAACTAGCTCGTCTTCGGACTCGAGCAATGAACCATCTGACAGTTCAAATTCAGATGAGTCTGAACACTCGGATGACGAGTCGAGTGATTCCTCACCCTCGGATGAGTCTAAAAGGAAATCCAAAGGAGAAAGCGCACTAAGAAGCGCACTAAATCTAAACATACATCTGGAGGAAAGCTTTCAAACCAAACCCATACGATGGCCGTGCGGAACCGCGCGCTTACCATCGTTTCGTTAAAGAAAGTAAAGCTTACCTAGAAGATAGTGGATTTAAAAGAAGCGCCGAATTCTTGCCCTATCTTATTTCTTAGAAGGGAAGGCTTATGATTACTACTTACAAAAAGCTGCTATACAAGAAGAAACAATGTCCATAACTACATTTTATAATGGGCTATTCAATTATTGTTTCCCCATTGATTTTAGACAAAAAATAAGGAGAAAATTCGAGCATGCTACCCAAGGTAACAGAAGGGTCAGCGAATACATATACTACCTTGAAGAGCAATTTAATTTGCTCGGATCGATGACTGAGAGTGACCTAGTAAGTCGCTTTTGGAACGGCGCGGCGGACTACATACAACGCGGATTATGGCGCAACGGTCTCCATCCGGACTCATCTACATGGGATCAAGTCGTTAGTCAAGCCGAAATCATTGAGATTTCGGAAAATGTCGGTCAATATAATAGAGATCGCACCTGGCGCTCAACCTTGCATAATCGTGAAACACGCTCACAGGATAAGCGCCGGGATTACTTTGGATCTCGGCACGAAGATAAAACTGCCTCCGACAAGCAGGACAGTAGTTATACAATGAATACTTCATATGAGGACAAGGATAGAAAATCTAATAATGAAGAATCTCGTTCCAGGTCCCATACCTACATTCAGAAAATTGAATTAAAAAACAAACAGCCTGAAAAGGACGATGCGGATAGAATAGCAACTGGGAGATGTTTCCGTTGCAATGAACCCGGTCATCTTTCTCGCAACTGCCCTCAAGGAAGCTCTGTAAAATATAGTGGTAATAAACCACCTGGGATACCCGCATACCACTTACAACCTACTACAGAGGACGATGCGAATACAGACTCTTCCGATGAGTTTATCGAAGTTCTAGATAGTATGCCGTTAGGCGCCATTCATTTTGAGTGTCCATTGTTGGACTACTGATTCTAACTGTCTCGTATTGTACTCCAAACGGAGGGCGAGAATATTCAGCAATGTACTTGCTGCTTCGTATTCCAATTCCCTCTTTATTTTATTAGTTTGAACCCTTCCGTAGTACCTCCCCGCATCGATGCTTCCATTCATCCATTAACTCACACTTAACATTTATTCTTCTACCTTCTATCTCCACGGACACGAACTTTAGTGTAGATTTTTATTCTACAAAGCTATCACGCTATATTTCATTCCTTCCTTTCTGAAATTCTCATTACTTCTACTTGCGCTCTCTCTCTATCATTTTATTTCTCAATGTCTCTCCTTTCCTTCGTTTTCAGAGACCTCCAGTCACTCCTTCCAATCCTGCTTCGTTTTATATCGCTCCTTTAATCCCTGCCAATATTTCTCGTCGTCCTTCCAGTCTCTCCACGCCCGATGCCATCGTCGTCGTTCCTTTGCCATCGTCAACGCCTCTATTGTCGTCCTTCAGTCTCTCCACGCCCAATGCTATCGTCGTCATTCCTTTTACCACCGTCAACAACATATCATTTCGGCCTTCTTCCCGTACTCTCAACTACGCTTCTGCTGCCTGTGTCTGTGCCTGCCATCGTATCCTGTTCATAACATCTTCGGTATCTGTCAAATCAAACCTCGCACCTCGCGCTCGAGCTCTTATTAATCCACATTACCACCACCATTTGCGCATATGGCCGCATTTCCCTCTTCAAAAGACAAATTCATTAAACATTACTACTTCTTGCCAACCTCGGTGCTCTATCTCTTATACACCACGCTGCACGCTTCTTTCCTGCATCATCACACCACTCGGATATCACTTTCACAAGCATTCTCATTCGGCGAATCGTGCACACTGTCCCGGTGGACACAGGAAATTCTTCTTTTAAACGCACCCTTTATTACTCGCTAGACGCGAGATATTTCCGCGAATGCACTCATTTACGCAAGACGGGCACCAAATCTTTCAAACATTCCAAAAACGGCAAGCATACTCGGTTTTCTCAATCACAACAAATTTATTCCGACTTCGCCATGGTGGACACTTCCTCGGCAGGACCTTCTTCCAACCTCAACTTTTAGACAACACATTTCGAAACTTATTTATAGGGCATTGTTGCACAATACCCGGAGGGCGTATGTGACGATCCGGTACACTTCTCACACGTTGATTATCTTTTCTTTATCTTATCTTTTATTTCGACTTCATTCCATTCCGTCGACCTATACACGAGTTATCCCTCTCCATTCTTTACTATACCTTTTTCATCTGAAACCATTCCTTACCAATAACCCTGAATATTACCTCTTTTATCTAGACCCTTTTTACATAGTCTTAGGACTCTATTCTACAGTATAAATACAGGCCATGTTCTAGATACAATCCCCCAGTGAATAACTAGCATTTATACCTGTCTATTCAGTGCTTAAGCCTCACTACCATATACATTCCGTGTGTCAGTACGAAGCTATCGATACTCTCGCAGTCACGATAGTCACTACTGTCACAAGGTCGTATAATGATGTCACAGCGTGAGGCTACGTAATCAATTATCGTTCCCGTATATGGTATGCTATGATCTTGAGCCCTGAGCCAGAGCTTTCTCACCTAGCTTTCACCACACATTGTGACTGGGCACCAACTGGACGTTGCTCTTTCCGAGCTTGCTCTCTATGTTAGCTTGAACAATTCTGCCTGTGGTCGTATCCTTCTTAAGCCAGCCACCGTGGCTTGGAGAACTCCTCAGGCTCAAGAACTCAGTAATATTGACTTCTCAACAACTTCTTTGTTCCTCGAAACCACGTAAGAAATAGTCGCATAAATCACTATTCTAAATGGTCACTTTAATCTCATCTCTTCTTTAGAGAATGGGGGTCTTTGGCTATTTCTCTTATTCAGCCACTGAAAGAACTGAAATAGTCGCAGAGGGAACCTTTGGTTCAACGGAATCTGCCAACAAAAATCCCATTACACCCTCACAGGCTCTCATTGTGAAGCCTGAAACTTCCCGACAAGATGGTTCGATAGCGCGGCCAAAAGATACGTCTACCTTCAGTCAAGCAGACAAAGCTACGGCCGGCAAATCTGGACAAGCGGACCTTAACGAGCCCAGAATTCGTCGCTTCTCGCTTCTCTCTTTCGTACGCAAGGAGCAAGTACAGGCGAAGCCCATTCTCTCTGCTGTTCACGAGCACGAAAAGAGAGATCGGGCAACTCAAGCAGCTTCTGTTCGCATTCAACATGTTCAACTTTCGAAGGATGATAAACGTGCTCGTAAATCTGCCTTAGCTGTTCGGTCGCTCATTATTGGCCCGACGACCGCAGAGCCCAAGCTGACAACTGAGAGAGCAAAGCCTCAGCTGAACAAAATCAAGTCGCAGCTCATGAGACCTAAATCAGCAAACAAGGTCATTGCACATCTTCGTCAGCTACCTGCCGTCCACGAACCTTCCGATGTCACTGGGTTTGGCTTCAATCCACCCATTCATGCGGTTTGTTTGGAGCACACCGACCTTGAAGAGCATCTTCTACATTTTTCCAAACTTCCTTCGTCTGATAGACCCCGAGGGTTTTTTACTGCGAACATAGAGATGGCCAACGTGGCATCTGCCCCAATCGACGCACTTTCGAATATGTTCAACGACATGCATGTAGTCAATTTGATCAATTCGCCCGACTTTGGATTAGGTCAACCAGGTGACAGCAATGGTATATTGGCAGGAGCACTGCCAACAGCCGAGACTGTTATTGAGGGAATGAAACAGATTACCCCTCAGCTAATGGCGTTAGGTTATGCAACTGGAAAGGCATTCACCCCTGATCACTCAGGTATAGTGGAAAAGGCAAACGTCGAAACCCGCTAATATCCTGTCTAGGGATATATCCTCCAAGGGATCGAATGTCGGTTTTGACCTGTAAGTATCGATCTCTATTCTGAAACTTCTACTAAATAACGACAGATTGGTGGGGATTGGAAATTGTCCTTCCACCGCCTTCGTTGCAATTCCTTGATGTACGTACAATCATTCTGGATCTGCGCTTTTCTCACTGACGAGCCGACTTGATGGTAGAATGCCCAATCTATATCTGGAGCTGTCATAAATTTCTTGACTGCCTTGTCACTTATTAATAATGGAGTCCGGGAGATTCTTCCCTTTGTTCGATATATCGCTCAATTCGTCGACTTTGAATTCAATGCAATCCGAAAGCAAGATGAGGGTCGAGGTGTTGTATGTGCAGCTACGTGGTATGTGCTTTGATGGTGTTATGCATGCTTTCTCTCATTCAATGTCACACGCCTAGGATAATGCCCGCTGCGATGGTGAAGACATCTCCCATAATAGTTTCTGAAATCGAAGCTCATTGTGATCTAGGTTCCTCGTCCATGGGACTTTCTTGATCCACCGGAACAATCGAGTAAGCCCGACAGCAATACAACCAGCCCAGCAGTGACAACTCCTGCGCAAGTACCGCTTCCGTCGACTCTGCCAGGGCCGATATATTCTGTTCTTGACACCGTTGCCTCTCCCCTGAGAAAGTCTTCTGCATCCAAATTAGCACTCGCCAAGTAGCCATGGTGGGCTAACTTTCTTGAATCTTTTTCATGACTAGCCATTGCGTTAATTTATGAGACGTCGATCATTACGACCTGTTACGACACTGTTCTTTACCTATGAGTGTAACGACCATTATGATCAATTCATGACCATTACTACCTGAACGAGTAGTCCCGTATACATAGATAGTACACTACCACCGGCCAAATTTCGAGATTGAAGCACGTAGTTGCATCTATTGGGTGGACATGGCGCCATCGGGCTCTGGGGGGCGGTGATACGTTCGGATTGGCGTGGCCTGCGGGTCTGTGACTAAATGTGCCGATGTAGTCGATAATACCAGATTCTTTGAGTGAAGAAATAAATAACTTGGAATCGTGGCTGCAAACCCCTATAGTATATGAACCTCATTGAGAAGACACTCGATGTATAAAGTAGTGGGTCATACGTTGAGGACTGTGTCGTAGCTATGCGTGACTTTGCTACCCTGGTAAGTACTTAATTCTCCGTTACAGAGCCTATTTAGTTAGCATAAAAGTGTACAAGCTGCGTCTCACTTCGCTACGACGGCTTCTTAGCTGATATATATGGGATGAAGAGGTAATCTTGGTCATTTTGAAGAGGGCCCAAGTACCGCAATAATAGAGCCCCGAAATCGATGTGTTGTTTTCCTCAAGAGGAACAGAACAAGCCACGAAACGATGGGATCTCTTTCATATACTAAGTATTTTAAAGTAAGTACATAAGTAAGGTATTTACACCGCTGTACGCTACGCATTTACCTCCCAATTTTACGGTTTTTACTTGTTTACTTTGGTCTATTCAACACAGCAGTCTTGTGTTGAGCAGATTACTCATCGCTTAGTATCCATCTCTGAGAGCTCCGTGGCATCATTCATGACTCATGAGTCATTCAGTTTATAATATACATATGCAGGGCCATCAAAGAGATTACAAAGGGACTATTTATTAGACTCATACTCTCCCAACCCAATCTTAACTTGTCTCCAGCATTTCCCAAAATTCTGCAAATAAGTACCATTCGCGTCATTAGAGGCCTCCGCCATCAATTCTTGATCCAAACGTCCATCATGCCTGCTATTAGACGCTCGTCCTCTCGCTTAGCAAGTAAAGACGCAGCAATCAACGTTGCTGATCAACTACCTGCTTCAGAATTGAAAGCGAAGACACCGCGCAAGCGTAAAGCAAAATCAACCGATGCAACCCAGAAATCCGAGCTTCCAATAGAGTCTGAATCAAATGGGTTGCCAGTGGTTGATACTCAAGTCCTCCCTGTCCTCCCTGTTGTGCCAGGACCAGGCATTCAGCCTGAAGAGTCTTTTGTTCCAGCTGTATTATCATTTGATTTTTGAAGAGGCGAAGCGACATCTTATTCAAGTGGATCAACGATTTGAAGAACTATTCGTCAAAATGCAATGCAAGCCTTTTGAACATCTGGAACAGGTTCACCCATTTCGGTAGGATTCGAATGCGTGGCCTCGTGTAACTGTCAAAACGGTACTAACACATAAATTCAAAATAGTGCGCTTGCCATTTCAATCTTGTGAGGACAATCGACATTTTACATTGGAACCATTTCATCATATTATTCGCAGAGGACAACAGATCTCCTGGCTAGCGGCTCGTTCAATTACTCACAAATTTATTAGGTTATACGACCCGTCTCTTCCTGAGAAACCTTCTGATGAAGAGTACGTGCATTTTTCATTAAACGAGTGACAATTAATCATTTCAATTTTGAAGGAGACGAAACATAACATCATTTCCAACGCCTCATCAAGTCGCAAACACCGATATAGCCGTTCTGAGGACTGCTGGTCTCAGTGCTCGGAAGGCAGAATATAGTATGTTCGGCAAAGTCGCTTCAAATATCGATCATTCATAACGACATTGCATTGTTCAGTTCGCGATCTTGCCGCGAGATTTGCGGATGACCGTCTCTCCACCCGGAAGCTCTTGGAAGCAAATGATGAAGAACTTGCGCAGATGTTGATTGAAGTGAGAGGAATTGGACGGGTGAGTCAAATCTTCCTCGCCAGCTACACGAGGATCCTAATAGCAAGTATTACAAATGGAAGTGGACGGGTAGTGCTTCCAAGCTTATTTAATGGCCTGGTGCTAATGTTTATTGCAGTTGATATGTTTGCCATTTTCTCACTTCGGCGTCCCGATATTCTCCCAGTGGGTAAGGCGGCTGTTTTCGTAACATCAGAATTCCTCATCGAGTTTGATTTCCCAGGTGATCTAGGGGTACAACGAGGGATGGTCCGGTGGTTCTTGTCCCTGCACTCTCCTGTGCATTCGTATTCACTCTCCCCGAAAAGGTGGGTAATGCTGTTACACCAAAAAAGAAAAAGCAAAGAGAAGGATGGCGATGGCCTTTCTAAGGAAAAACAAGGGGAAGGCGCGTCCTCTGTTCTTCTAGGAATGTCATACAAGGCGGAAGACCTGCCTTCTATTCCCCCGGCTTTTACACCGTCTATTAAAAAGGCTCTGAACAAAATCGGAGGAACGGTGGTCCCTTTGCCAACTGGAATAGACGTTGGAGTCTTGAAAGGAAGATTGGACGGAAAGAAGAAAAATCAAGTGGGTGAACTCAATAACACATGTATATGTATACTAATCGTCATGTGTAGAGGAGCATTTCTAACTCCGCAGGAGATGACTGAGTTAACGGAATGTTGGAAACCATACAGAAGCCTTGGTGGGATGCTATATCATACACATGGACTTACATCTCATTGATTATTCTCCGTGACAACTCGCCAGGTGTATATTATATGTGGTCGTTGGCTGACTAGTGGGACCTGGGCAGACCTAGGTAGTAGATTGCGAATGGGAGGTAGTTGTTGAAAATTGTTGACCGTGGCCGTGGCCGTGATACTGTAAATGTCTTTCGGCGGGCCATACTTATGAGGAGGCCGTAGCCGTAGCCGTAGGGTTGTAGAGGAGTTGGATCTAGTTGGTTGTGGAAAGCTAGGAAATTAGGAGAAAAGCGCCCCTAATGCATCCGAGATACATCCGTTCTGTATTTAGACAGACAGGTCTTCCTAAAGTAGGTCCATTCCGAAACCCCGTTCCGCTGATCGTTGAATTCACAGGGTTGGCATGTGCTCTGTTCCGCCCATACACGACTCCAGTCCCTTTTTTTCCTTTTTTCTTCTTTTTCTGTTAGACTGCTAGATTGTCTCTGCTTAGAATCTTAGAATAACGCGGCTCGCCGTGTTTCACTTTTTTCATGTTACTTCAAAACCACCCCTCCTCTTCTCGGCACTCGTCCACCGCCCTTTCCTTGCTGGCATTTCACCCCCCCAGCAAACCTCAGCGCAGTAACACCTGTGGTCTTATTTCAGAGAAAAATATCTGCATATCTAGGAATATCGACCCCAGTCGAAGACAACGTGCAGTATCGGATCGCTTTTGCATGGCGTCATTCCCCGCTACCCCGCGATCCGCTAAAACCTTACCGCCTACTCCGCCAATGCTTGAGCAGCATTCGGAATTGAAAGCAGGGTCTTTCTTTCCATCGTGTCCAGAAACAATCCAGAGCGACTTCACCAATTTCGAAGAAAATCAATTGCGTCTCCAGCTAGGTCATGGGGTCGATAACATCTCGCCTCGTGTCGATTACAACACAGACGCTTGCCTGTATTCCGCGCAGTTTCCTCGAGGCCATAGCCTCGACTTCGATTTTGTACACAAATATCAACTAGAAGACGAACTTGGCTCAGGCGGTTATGGTTTTGTTATGACTGCCTATCGTCGTCTAGAAGGTGATGAAGTCGCCGTCAAATTCATCATCAAGGACAAGGTTCCTGAATATGCATGGACGAAAGACCCCATTTCCGGAAAAGTGCCCACTGAGGTCATGATACTCACCCGTATCAATCATCCGAATATTGTCAAGTGTTTAGCCGTCTTTGAAGATGACCGCTACTACTACTTAGTATGTCTCACTCTTTCTTATATTATAAGGGATGGGTGTTAACGTTAGCTCTTTGAAATAGGTTCAGGAATTACATGGTTCGCCTTGGCACAAGGATCATAAATTAGACGCTCAGCCCCCATGCCATTTTATCACTTCTCGTCCATCTTCCGCCATGCCCACTCCTTTTCTGTCGCCATCCTCTTCGGAGTCGTCTCTACCAGCCTCTGAACCGAATACCCCACCCCGCATGTTCGCTGGTCTTCAGCCAGATTTCGGTGGTCCTGAAGAAGATCGCCCCTGTGTTTCCAATGGCACTATTTCTAAGCTTCTTCATTCTCAACTTTCGATTTTTCAAAACAATGACCGACCACAGTTTACCCGTCGACCTTCTCATGACCTCTTTGAGTGTATCGAACAGTCGGAACATAAGAAATTAAACGAATCTCAAGCTCGTTTCGTTTTTTCCCAGGTGATTGACGCTGTTCAATATCTTCATGATCACGATATTGTACATCGCGATATAAAGGACGAGAACCTTGTTATCGACAAAAATCTTAAGGTATGCCTTTAACCATCACTTCGTACATTTTATCGAGTATCTCATTTGCCTTTTTAGGTTAAACTCATCGACTTTGGCAGCGCTATCGCTTTTGACCCTGTTAAACCACGGCCTTATTACCAGACATTTTGTGGAACAGCGGCATACGCATCCTCTGAAATCCTCCTCAAGAAGGATTATCAAGCTGCACCTGCCGAAATATGGACCTTGGGCATCTTACTATCGTACCTCCTTGCCGGTGTATCTCCATTTCCCACCGCTCGTGATGCAGCCGATGGTCGAATCTTCCTATCTGAGAAGGTGGTAGGCAAAATACCGGACGAAGCAATGGATCTCATGCGCAAATGTCTCGATCCGAACCCCGAAAGCCGTGCCAATATCTCTCAAATTAAAGCCCACCCCTGGTTGCAACATTCATTTGTCTGAGAATATACATCCACTTGACACTCAGTCGCATTTCTTTTTTTTCTTTCTCGATTCAAACCTTTCCATTTTCATAGCATCTTTCGACATTTTTCGGAACCATATTGGACGTATCATACATTTTTTCGACATTTTTCACGTTTTTCATCATTCGTTGTTCAAGCATTTTTGTAATGTATATTATAGCCTACTACTAGATCTGTAAATCTAATTTAATTCTACTAGATATTATACAACTTTTCGTCTCCATAAAGATCTTCGCTAAGCGTTTAGTCTGAAATTTGTAGTCCTCAGTGAATTACTGCCGGTGGACCGTAGTGTTGGTGTTGTTGAGACCTATCACGTGATCTTCAGCCAATCGTGAAGATCGGGTTTCCTTAAGTGCAACCACGAGCCCGACGTACTCATACCTCTCCCGTCATGTCCCTCATATTTAAATCAGCAAGTCAGTTTAGTTTCCTACATCCCATCGTTTTACATCGCTCATATAGGGTTGCAGTCTCAAGTGCAGGCCGTCGAGCTGCCTTTCCGTCCCAGGTGGGCCCGACGGGTCAGTACTTTACGAATTTCGCCGCACAACGCACCGTCTCACTGACCATGCAATTTAGCTTATCGTTCGCTGCATACATCGAGGCCTTTGAACCAAGCTGAACAACAGCAGGCATCTGTTGCTGCCGAACCGAGTAGGGAACCCGCACCCAGATTGGCTCAACAGGGTTCTATGCAGCTCAGTTTGGAAACACCTCAGAACAAAGCCGGTAAAGTTGCTGCGTACGCCATTGCACTTAGTGTGTCCTCATGCTTTGACAGAATATGTATTATCAACCTTGGACAAGGTGACCAACTGGGCTAGACAGGGTTCTATGTGGCCCATGACTTTCGGTGCGTCTTGACATTCATTGCCAGTCCTTTCTAGTACCCGCTGAAACTTGTGTAAAATCCCTAGGCTTGGCCTGTTGCGCTGTGGAGATGATGCATATGGCTGCTGCTCGCTATGATCAGGACAGGTTGGGCGTCGTATTCAGAGCCAGTCCCCGACAGAGCGACATCATGATTGTCGCAGGAACACTCACCAATAAAATGGCACCTGCCTTGCGAAAAGTGTATGATCAGATGCCAGAGCCTCGTACGTTCACGTTTTTCATTTATATCTGCCCACTGACAGTTGCTTTCGAAGGCTGGGTTATTTCCATGGGCTCATGTGCCAATGGCGGTGGTTACTACCATTATTCTTATTCGGTTGTTCGTGGATGTGATCGTATGTCCCATTTCTCGGTGCTCAGTGGGCAGACCTTTATAAATTAACATTATTATAGGTATTGTGCCGGTGGATATCTATGTGCCCGGATGCCCTCCGACGGCGGAAGCGCTCCTTTATGGAATGCTACAATTACAACGCAAAATGAGGAGAAGCCGGCAGGGAGTGCTCTGGTAAGTCCGCAAAGCATTAAAATCGCCGTCAATACCCTTATATTATGGTGCTTCCAGGTATCGTAAGTAAATGCCGTGTATTAGAGGTTAATAAGATATATGTTTGTTGCTACGGCTTCCTAGTTTCTAGTTCCAGTAGAATGTTGCGTTAATATAAGAAGTCCATAAGGCGGCATTTGCCGAAAGGCAAGGAATCGCACTTGACTGAATGTGTATAATTCACAACCTTGGCTTTACCCCAGCCAACACCGACCGGACAACCAACTCCTCGTCGCTAGTGTATAGCGTCAAGCTCCCAAGTCAATCCATCTCAAGCTTCACCTCCCCGGTGGCTGGTTAATTGGCTGTTTTCTTTGTTCATCTGTTCATCGATCATTTATACCTGACACGGTGAACGCTGTATTTCCAGGATTTCTCCACTCTCTTTCTTTCTTAACTCATGGCAGCTACTCTCCACCCCTCGAGGAACGATGCAGGCGCAAACTCTTTATATCCACGCGTAATTATGAGCGAATTCGACTATGGAGACACTCGATATCCAACCATTTCTTCTCAACCTAAGTCTCCCCAACCAACTGTTTCTGCTTCACTGTCCGCTGAACGTTCTCGGGAACTGCAACCCAATACCAACGCTGAAGGGCAACAGTTCGAATACACTGAATATGATTCGACAAGGTCGCTGTCAGGGGGAGCATCTGTGACGGAGCAACGTAGGCAGGCTGAATCGCGATATATACTGAGGCCTTCGTCGCGACAGGATGGTCTCTCTCCAGAGGCTGTCATTTCCTACTCAGAACCTTCTCAAGAACCTCCACGTGCTTCACTTTCATATGCACTCCCTTCTGGAGCCGCTCGTCGAGTCATCGAGCGTTACAGCTTGGACGATAACGATAAACGCCCCCAATCCAAGGGAACCAACGAAACAAAACCAACAGGTACCGAAGCTGTGTCAGATACAATCGTCGGTCGTAGTCAGCCAACACTACAGGATCAGCGACGAGGTGCTTCCCCAGAAGGGCGAATATCCCCGAACCCTCCGTCGACTATTCGGAAATCTTCGTCGCCTTTGACTTCGTCTCCTGGTCCGAACTCTTCCACTCAGTTTCCCCCGATAATGCCTCTGTCGGCTTCACCAACGTATGTTCCGCCTTTGGCCCCTAATCATCGTGCATCTGCACAACAACCCATCTACGTTAACCAACCCAACGCACTCAATCCAATGCAGACGGTTTATACGCCAATCATGCCTCCGCAAGAGGAAATCTGTGTGGAATGCGCCATGCGTGATCAGGACATGGCCGACGTAGATGTCACCTCGCCAGGGGCGTGGGAGAGGGCTAGTGACGTTTTGTTTGAGGATCTTAAAGCAAGAGAATTAGAGGAGGAGGCAAATGGCATTGTGGTTGACAATCCTACTAGACCTAGAATCAAAGGGGGCCGTCTGACAGAGCAAAATGTTAAACATTGGCTCAGTATCGTATGTATCGTTCACCTGCTTGCACACAGCGCGCTAAGCTATTCTATTAGAATCCTCGTGAACCCGCATCACGACACCAAACGTTAAATACATACGTCAAATCTCAACGGAAGCTTTTGGAAGCCGAGGCTGTTGCCCATGCTCGTGCTATGCAAGAGGCAAAGCAACTGGACAATCGCATGAGAGATGCATATTCTCAGCTCCGTCGTTCTGCGTACGATATGGGCAGCAGCTCGTCCCCCGCTGATGATGTTGGAGGAGTACGGATCAAACCTCCTTTGTCGCCTAACACTCCCAACCAACCTCAAAGCCATGTGCGTTCACATTCTCGTGAAATCACGTTACTAGAAAACGGGATGATTGTGGAACATGTCGACGTTCGAAAGGAGGAAAAAGAGGCTCGAGATCGTAAGAAACGTGAAGAAAAACGGGCGCGAAAATCTTCTCGAGGGTCCGTGATGGATGTGACATCTATTATTTCTGGTCAGAGCAATGGCCCTCTTGCTGCTGAAAGTGGCCTGAAGCCCTATTCAAGATATTCAAACTCGAGTTCAGCGCGCCCTACAAGTGTCCTAACTGCACCTCTCGATCGGCCGGATCTCCCGCGCGCGTACTCGACGGCGTCCTTCTCCGATGTTCATAGCATGGGTTCATCGTCTCCTCGTAGAACACGATTCTTTGGCATGAAAAATCTTAGTGCTGGATGGAGAAGTCAAGATAGTCTTGCTCCTTCTGGTATGTCGGGCAGCATGGTTGATATGCAGTGCGCGATTATTCATTCTATTTATATGTAAAGATCCTAATTATTTTTTTTGCAGTGTTGCTCTGCAACGTGAGACTCAGAGATATGGCTCTCGTCCACTGACGTCTTCCCCGATCGATCTCAACACGCCTAGGCGTAGTAAGATTTGGGCGCCCACAGACCTTGAGGACACAAACCTTTCTCAAACGCTTCAAGACGAAAAAATCAAAAAGAAGAAAGGCGGATTGGCAAAAATCTGGCGAATTGTCACTGGGAAAAACGAAGGTTCTCATCAGCAAAATTTAATCTCTAGGAATGAAGGCCAAGAGGATGACTTACCTCTAGCACCTCCGCCACCCCTATCCTATCTTGTGGACAGAGGGCCCGCTGATCTTCATTCCGGAGGTATACGTCATGCTTCTACACCTTCTCTACCTTCCGTTGTCTCGCCCAAATTTGGATCGCCGTCTCCTGGTATGTCCCCACCCACTGCTCCGTCAAGCTTGTTGCCCTCCCCAGTCTCATTGCGTACATTCGGCGCTGATATAGAAGTTGCTGATGGTCGCAGCGGCAATGATCCTGACTCTAACGAACAAAAGTACGGAATAGAAGATGTACCCAACAAAATGGCCAGTATGACCCAAATGTCCGTTCATTCAATGGCTTCGGACATGGAATTGCGTCGCACTCCCAGTGCACCGAGTGTGCCCCTCCCAGCTTCTACTTCTGGCACCACGAACGGTCAAAATAATTCAATTCGGCCGCCTTCAGTAATGTCGAGAGAAAAGTCGCTACCCCTCTTCCTCCCAACGAGCAACCAGCTCGCATACTCCCTTCTGATCTTAGGCCACGTACACTTTACACCTACGATCCTCGTACCCTACCACCAGGCTCAGGACCAGCTCATGATTTTTTACCTCCTCAAGCACCTTTCAGGTCTGGCGACGGTAGACGACAATCCTTTGGAGGAACGTCTTCGAGACCAAACTTGCAAACCATGCCTACCAGTAAACCCGTCGACTTTGATCCTCATCGCTCATTTGGTCCCCGTTACGATGAATTTGGTTATTCGCAGCGATCATTAGGAAGGCTGGAACACGTCAAGGAACATCCACAAAGGAAAACATCTCCCCCTGCGTCTACCAAACGGAAGAGCAAATTTGGCCTTTCTTCCTTCCTCGGAAAGAAACAGGATAAACGCGAACCAGAAATGTTGCAAGAAAACATACATCATCAATTCCCGTCCATGGGGCACTCATCCTACGACAATCAAGATGAATTGACAAATGCGGGATATGCAACCTCGACATCGCGACACAGTGCTTTCAGTTCTGGCCCGACTAATCCCAACTTGCGGATGTCCGTGACCTCTCGAAAAGCCCTTGAAGAGCTTGTTCAACAGGACGCAGAATTTGTTGCATACCGATATCCATCAAACGACCAACGTTTGGATCTTCTGCGATGATGATATCGTTCTAACCCCGGGACTTTTTTCTTTCTTTGCTTTCTCTTTTCTTTGCAGGGTATATACCACGGTTTCCTTTGCTACCAATCTGATTGAAAGTCAACACCGGACATGTACATAATTTCCCATTCCTTCTTCATATTGTAATTTATCATCACCTTCGTTTCCTTGTCGTTGCATATCGTTATTTACCGCCGCATTCCACCTACACCATTTTTAGAGTTTGATTAGTTTACGCTACACCCTTATGTGCAGAGTGGCAATCCCCTAATTAATGTTTTCAATCATTTAAATATCTTTAAATCACTACCATATGATTGGGCTGCTTACATTTCAGAAAGACTCCCTGCTCGCACATTGGTGATTCCTGCGCATCAATTAGTGTACGCAGGTATGATATCCGATTCTAGTTCCTCTCTCTTTCTGCGTTTGAAAAGTAGACGAGCTTTGCTATCTGGGATGACAGCACCGTTGAAAACCATATTCTTCGGCCGCTGAGTGACTGTGGGTGGGTAACTAATGTCGTATTCAAGTAGCATATGTGCAAGCATGATTTTCAGCTCCACCTTGATAGAAGAATATTCAACATCATGAGAAAGTGTAAAAGAACCATTCACTGCTGGGACCGAAAAATTCTGCGGAATGCAGATTCCATGCAAAATCAGTTGTCGTGACACAAAGTATTGTAATTTGCAAAATGAATAATTTTAAATCAAATCAGCCTTGAGCAAAGACAATAAGAACTGTAACAGAGATTAAAATTCTACCTGAATATGGTAATTTGCAGAATATACGATTTTGCATATTGCAAGAACACAATAAAAATGATAAATTCTGCACTGGCAGACAAATTTTATTTTTCTCAGCCACTGCAGAATTTATCATTCTTATTGTATTCTGCATTCGTAAAATAGTGTGTTTTGCAAATTGCCATATTTAGGTAGAACTTTAATCTCTGTTACAGTTCTTATTGTCTTTGCTCAAGGCTGATTTGATTTAAAATTATTCATTTTGCAAATTACAATACTTTGTGTCACGACAACTGATTTTGCATGGAATCTGCATTCCGCAGAATTTTTCAGTCCCAGCAGTGATTCCGAATAGAACTTACAGCGGCAAAGAAACGGCCTGCACAGGCATGACGTCCTGAGAAAGTAGGCCATTTAGTACAGCGATAACGCATGACCATAATAACATACCGGCACCGAACGGGAGATACTACCGTAATACTAGGGTAAGACATTGCAAGGTATAATGCAAGAGAAGTGAGGTTTCAATTATACGCACGTAAGAATCTACTGTCGCAAACCCATGTTTCAAATTATCCAAGCCGTCCTTCGCCCGCAGATTTGAAAAACGAAAGAGATCGCAACGATTAGGATCCGGATAGACACGGGCATCGTAATGTATCGCTTTCATATCAATTGCTAACCGAGAACCTGGAGGAATGTGAGTCCCATCATCAAGCTCACAGCCCACTACCGCAAATCGAGGCAAAGCAACTAATTATCTGTCAATGTCTCGGAGACAGCCCTTAGAAGATAAAAGGTACATACACTGCATCAACCCATGGTATCTTCCTACCTCCCGCAGTGCCGAATCAACTTTAAAAATCTATCTACAGCAGCTTTAGTCCAACCGCCCTCCAAATCCAAAGCTTCTTTGATTTCCGACCGCATGCTTTCAATCTCTTCGGACGAGAGCAACGCGATCTCGAAAAGAGTCTGTGTAATAAAAATAGACCTATGTTCTAAATCAGACATACATGATCAAGCGCAAATAGGTCAGGACCTACGATGTATGTATGCTGCCAAAATTAATGTTCAAAAGTCGGACCGCGATTCCCTCAACTGTTTCTTGAGGCGGCGCACTTTGGATTAGAAATTCTGAGACAAGGTGCTTCACGGGTATACACTTCAAGCAACGTTCGTCATCGTCGGAGAACACTGCTTACGGGTTTTTCGATCATAGTTTGGCGGTCCTTCATGTAACGATTCAAAAAGGTATTAAGACTTTGAGCGGAGCCTTCTTCCCTCCCAGTATGGAAGAAAGAATGAAATAAACCAAGCTACACGGATAGTTTAAATGAAAGGGGAAGTTGACTATAGAACAGGGTAGATACTCACGGGCGGAAAGGCAAGGGACTCCATTGAATAAATGGGGCCATGAGTGGCGTCGTCTCTGCGAATCGCACGACTGCATGCAAGAATTTCTGGTTGCGACACAATTCTTTTCCAAAGATCACACGATTACTGATTCTAGCAATCAAGTGTGTCATGGTATCAAACACCGCAATGTTAGCGGTTTCTGAGAAGATTTTGTAAATTCTCACATACAGAAAAAAAAAAAGGATGCTCACCAAGCTGTGGATCTGTGACTTTAAAGGCATCTTCCAAAGCCAGTATGGACTCATCTAGTAGCTCTGGAATATATGAAGGAATTGCCCGGCTGACATCCGTTCTTAGAACTTTCGCTTGGTATGGGTTCCTCAATTGATGTACATCCATGGTATATGGGAGCTGGAGGTCTTCATTGACCGCCATCGTTTCATTGAACTACGAAGCAGAGTTGGTTAGAGTATAGAACACAGGAGTGTGTAAACCTACAACAGAATCCGGACCTGCTCGTATACGCTCCATGTACTCTAGACCCAAGAAAAAGTACGGTCCCGACTATTAAGCTGCTAAATCAATGGGAATAGAATCGATCAAAAAAGATATTGGCTACCAGAGTTGGAATCACGAAAGGCTTGTTGTGAAACTTCTTTCTGCCTTCTATGATGACAGCTTCGCCATCTACAGTCCATTTCAATGCTGTCTGTATAAAGCCGAGGACACCTGGTTTCCCCACACGCGGTACACCGCCTGAGTAAGATATCGCCAGTGCAATACGAGCGTATATCAGGGCTAAGACAGCCGCAAAGAGGAGAGCTGCTTGAGAAAAAGAGTCCAGCATGAGTTCCCGTCGGTTGCTGTTCGATTTCAAAGACAAGAATTTGCAGTGTGAGAAGAGGATTTTAGGTGAAGGAGCACGAGAATACTCTTTCCAAGCATGGAGCGGCATTTATGAAAGTCCTTATCTATTGTTTGACCAAGCCCCTTCCAAATCGACCGATGTCTGAGCCAGGAGCAGAAACAAATTGAACCAGCTGATTCATAGCAGGGTCGCATACAACGTAAAGATAAATGGTGTGTTAGATAGAGGAGCCCACCATCGGCGTCCTTCCGGCTACTTTACGCTGTTATTTATACATCACGGGACACCGCGTCTGACTGATCGCGTCTTACTACCTCTTACTACGTCTTGTCAATTATTTAGCTATACGATGGCAAGTACAAAAGGCAGAAAATCATATATTTCCTCATCTATCTTTAGGCTCCCAGAGGACTTTCTATGGAGGAAAAACGCGTCAAGTTGCTTGAAATCTTTCATGAAACTGTAAGTCCAGTGCGCAAGAAACACACTACACTCCTGTTTACGTGCTTGTGTAGCGTGATTTTTATCAGGTGTGTTTGAATGCTCTTGGATCGATCTCATGACCGACAGAAGGACCTCTACAACTATCGCATTTAGCTGAAAGAGCTGGAGAAACTCGGACCAAAGCTGAAGGGTATAGGTGAGTCTGATATTCAAGCCCGCAAAAATGACACTCATGATTATACCTGATCACCAATTTTTCAAAGTGTCCCAGTCGGTAAAGGATGTTTTGCAGTCCCTAGTGGATGACGGTCTCGTACAAGGAGATAAAATCGGATCTTCAAATTGTAACGCGCATATATCCGCCTATGAGTCCGCATTGATTTGAGTCGTAGTTTTCTGGAGCTTTCCATCACAACATGGCGTTTTTGTGAGTTCTAACGCGGCAGTCATTGGAAGTGGTTGGAATAAATCTACGGGAGCAGCTCCGAGCAAGACTAGATGCAGCCAAAGAAATTCAGAGCTCCCATCAATCCCAAATGGCCGATCTTAGGGCGGCAATTGACCATGCCAAATTAGAAAGGATAGAGACAGTGAGTTCCTTGATTACAAAGGCTGCAATATTTTCGTCGGACTCCACCCTTCTAGGATGTTCGAACCACTGCACTAAAGAAGCTCAGTGAACTAAAGAAAGAACTGTCAATCCTGGAATCTGAGCTGAATGTGTACGGCGATTCCAATCCTGCCAAGGTCGAAGAAGTAAAGAGGGCTGCTTTCCTCGCGAAAGATGCCACTTACCGTTGGACTGGTACGCTCTTACTTGTAATTGAAGACGAATATTGACGTCGCACAGATAACTATGGTATGCTCCTGGGGTATTTCACAAGACAGACTGACGTTGGGGCAGAAGATGTTCGTCATTATTTGGGTATAGGCGAGGATTATGAGGAACTTGAGTAGCGGTCCGATGAGAAGGGCACGTTCAAAAAAATTTTGAATTGATTATTAGCCTAACTCGACCGCGATTCGTAACTTCTCCAGCTAAGAGGCATTGTTAGTTGTAAAATTACACCAAATAGAACAGATAGATATACATACCCATTCTTCACCCCAGTTATCGTCTTCTTGAACTTTTTTCGTCATTGCCGGAGAAGGTAAAACAATTTTGACAATGTCAATAATGTCATGGGCCTGCAACAATAAAGCGGCAATGCCCAGACTGCCTTTCTTTCTCATGTAGTCATTCGCTTATTTAAAGCTATCCAAGATGGAGGCGCCTCTCATTTTTCCTACCAAGACAAAATAAGACGTCGTGTAGATCCTCAAATGAAACAACCAACCAATCATTTCTCGAGTCTCTTTCATAGTGGGAGTGAAACCACTGACAGGTTCATAGCGCCTCTTGGGGGGCAAGTTTTTTATGGTCAAATTTCAGTGTGACTTCAATAAAATGACATGATCATCCAAAGCTGCTGGATTGTGACCCAAGTCAAGTGCACATATAGCCGCATGGTGCAGAGCACCGAGATGCAAGGAGTGCCTATCAAGACGAGAAGCGTCGGGATTGCTGCCTAAGCATATGTCGGTTGATTCTCACCACTTTTTGAAGTTTGCAATGGCCATTGCAGCAACAGGGTTCCCCGCGGTGGCTATTTTTGCATCTGCGCTAAGTTTACACGGCCCCTACAATTATGGGGGCCGATAAGTTTCTGATAGAGTCAGATAGCAGATTTCAGCACCTTATGAAGTGGCCAGCTTGCAACCTGACATTCTTTACTCTGTGTTACCGCCATATTTAGATAAAGTGAGCTTAATTGTTTAGCAGAGTAATTGCATGGGACATACACCGTATATGATCTGGTGGGTTCAACACTCGATAAATATACATAACTGAAGAGAATGGAAGATTTGACACCTCCTTGCAGCGGGCACTGGCTTGAAATGGCTTTTGGTCGGGTTCCTGCTTCTTCGCACACCAGTGACAGACCTTCAACACACGAGATTGACCTTTCCAAGGAGAAGAATTTTCAGGCTTAGAATTGGCATCCATGATGAATGAAGAGGGAGAAACAAGAGAAACACCGCACGTGCACGCCAGTGTTCCCCACTTTGAGACAGAGTCAGGGTGGCAGGGACGCGTCAATCATGACACTGAACAGATCTAGACACTAAACCTGTCGATGGAAAACGAAAAGAAAAAGAGAATAGCTATAAGCTCAAAGAACACAGTAAGCATGTGTTGTAAGAATTCGAAGACCTCCGAGTACTGTACATGAGAAAAGAGCAAAACGATAAAGGGTCAAGTGACAGTGTGACACGTGCAAGTAAGTCAAAACTCCGGAGATGTTCGGACTCTCTCCCCGCCACTGTTCACATTTGCCTTGTTCACAAATTATATCTACTCTTTATCTTGGCCCACCAACTGGCCAGTATGTCCCACAGCCCCTCTGCCTCTATCTCCAACAGCTCAGAAACCGCATCTAAAAAGCGAAAAGCATCTACAAATTCCGTAATCATGGCACAGTCTTCTACGGCTGACGGTCAGGCGCAACAGTCAGCGCCTCATATTCCCAAGCGAGGTGCTCGGGCCTGTACATCCTGTAGGAAAGGGAAAAACAGATGTGAAGGAGAGGTACGAGTCTTTTGTATCCGTCGGTCCCAACGTTCCGTCCCACTCACTGAGGCCCGCCTCCCCCGTACCCGGCCCGGCTTTGCTCACCACAGGCTCCTTGTCGTCGCTGCCAAGCGAGCGGTATACCCTGTATTTTCGAAAAGCCAGAGAAGAAAAATGTGCAGGGAATGACAGGTGCAGGCATCGAGTGAGTAACTCTCTTTTGAACCGCTATATGACCTTATTGAGTCCATAATGCCCAGACGACTTGCTAGGCTCGAGGGTCAATATCTGGTACGCAGTCCGATCAGGGCCTTCATATACCGTGCTGAAAGATTATTACCGGCGTTGTAACGATTTTAGGTCATGCAAAGCCAGATGATCGGCATGCAGTCGTCTCTGGACCGAATCTTATCGGCTGTCCAACCACAACATGTCAATGCAGCGATGCCACCTCCTCACCCTGGCCTCTATCCCACCCACATGGAGGCACACCGCGACGCTGCCGTTTTGCAACCACAGCAGCGTAATGGTTTTGAGGCCACTGCCGGTTCTGCTAGAAATTTTCCCCCTCTTCCGGGATTTGCCCCACCGGTACGGGTTTCTAATAACTTGCATTTTCATTCTTTCCACTAACAAGATTTGGTAGCCTCATAAATATGCCTCGTATGGCATAGTTCCAAGCACCGCTGCCTCGTCTGATGACGAATCCGAGGACACTTTACCAAGAGCTTCTCTTAATGCACCCATCGAGGCTCTGCAGGGCCTTGCCAATGCCGCAGCGGAGGCGGCGGCGGCACCTTCCGCTGAAACTCCAAGGTAATTATATATAATACAATTTTATTTTTATTCTGGTTTAAATGAAGACTATAGGGTAAAGAAGCGCAAGAGAGCTGAACCCATTCCAAGAAATGCTTTCCCTCACGTTGTCGAGAAGGTGATTTATCTTGTCATACAAATTGCCGCGTGGCGCTAATCTAGACTTGCAGGGCTTGGTGACCGATTCTGAAGCTCGAGAGCTCTTTAACATGTAGATTTACTCATCCCTCTTAGCCATCGCTTTGTTCACTTGTACTTGTAGCTTTTTTGCAGGATGCCATCTCTTTATACCGCTTTTCGATCCGTCATATGATACCTATGAAAGCTTGATGGAAAGGTCGCCTTGGACCTTCGATGCTATCCTAGCTGTAGCTGGGAAGATTCGTAGCGGAAATGGTCCTCTCAGCCCAACATTCTACAAATGTCTCGAAGAAGCCCAAGGAATTGCTCGTTCTTCCCTTTTTGGCCCTGTGGTAAGGAAAGAGGCAGTGCAAGGTGAATCTTTTTCATGGCTATGAAGGTAATGGTTTGACACCATCGTAGGAATGCTCTTATTGGCTGCCTGGAGCACCAATGGCTGGCTTCCAAGTGGGCACGCGATGCGTATGGCCCTTGATTTAGGCCTACATCGTGCTCTTGAAAAATTGGTAGACGATAGTGGCAAGCAACGAACCGAAGAAGAAGAACGGAATCTCGGTAAATATCTCGGTCCATCTACGGCGCCCTTTTCAATTGACGTGTAACGCAGTGGTTTCTGCTCGTATCTGGCTTTGCTTGTATTGGTTTGACCATCAGTCTGTATTTATCCCAGAAGCTATAAATGGCAAGCACACTGACGTTATGTTATAGAATGAGCCTAGGCACAGGACGACCCATAGTTTTGAGAGATGAAAATACCATTCGCCATTGCAGAGTACTGCTTTCGCATCCCATGGCATCACCAACCGACGTTCGACTTGTTTCCTTGGTTGAGCTAATTGCTCATAAAAGTGAGTATTCGAAATTGCGTGTTATACTCGGGGTTTATCTTATGCTCGTGCAGCTCAAATTTATGACTTCTTGGCTCCTCTCAATGGCGCGGTGAATAACAATGCTTTGTCTTTGATTCGTCGCGCGAATGAAGCCTTGGACGACTGGTGGTCAGGATGTGATGAGCTACATTGTTTGTCTATTCCACCTCATGTATGCATCGTGTCGCCTTCTGATATTAATGTAGGCCGTACAATGGACCAGGATTCATTACTTCGCAAAGTCTTGGCCGGAGAGCTGCACTATGCAAAATTATGGCTGGTTTGCGTCGCTCTTCGCGGGGTGGCTTGGGACAAAATGCCCTTCGAACAACGGGAACTTGCCTTCCAGGCCAAGGATGCGGCATCCAACTGTCTTACCATATTCCTTAATTCTGCGGAGTATCGGTAGGTTGACGGTGTGCATCTCAGAATTGACTCTGGTCGTTGACTTTTATTCAGAGCTGCTCTTCGATATGCTGTTCATGACAGCCTCGTCACAGCAGCCTTTTCTGGGCTTTTCCTCCTCAAAATGGCCAACCTGTTTCCGACTGAGCTCGATCTAGGGGCTATCACAGCACAAGTAGAACAATTAGCGCAACTTCTATCTGATGTTGCGGCTGAAAGGTGAAGATTCTGAGAATACAATGACAAATTTACTTATCCACTTGCTCTAGATATGCATTGACATTGCGGATCATGTTGGCCAACCTTCGCCGAAAAGTTGGGCTACGTAGCGGCATTAACACGCCGATTCCTACCGGACCCCCTCCGCCGTTTGCTGAAAACATGGTTGTCTCTCCAACGTTATTCCACGATCCGGCCATGCCTCCACCATTCACCATGGAAGAGCTCGGTTTCGCTTGGCCAAACGATCGTGGTATCTTTAGCCCTTCGGCTATCCCTCTATGGCTGCAGGAACAGGTGTGCGATACTAATGTTGTTGATTCTGACGATTGCTAAAATTTATATACAGAGCTTAGCTGATCTCGGTCTTCCAGTAAACGGCTCCGATGGAATTTTTCTTGCAAATGGGCGGCAAAAATGGTTGGACAGGAGATTTTGCGCCTATGCCAGAGGCATGGTAATCGACCTTACTTATTTCGAATTTCTGCTGTACCATGTTTTCTCAGTGTAATGTATTCAAATTTGCGTATTCTTACTGTCCTTCAAACATCCACTGAACTTGGGTACATATTGGTCGTTATGGCGAGAAACATAAGGGCGATCCACAGCATGATAACAATACGATATTCTATGTCCACTAATTACTCTTCTTCATCGCTGCTCTCTTGTTCCTGCAAGAACTGAAGCGCGATGCTTAGAAAGTTGCCACGAAAAAAATACAACAAAAGATATGCTAACCTTGACTAAAGCTTCCGTACTCTTGAGGAAATGTTGTCTTCCCTGTGGTTTCGAGCCTTTCTGGTGCCAATAGATGATAGCTTGATCAGAAAGACAATCCTTGTTGTAGAGAACCTAAGATGGAGTTTAATACTTGTCCGATTTGCTGCATGTAAATAAAAAGAGATACTTTGAGAATTTGAGGGAAAGCTTTGATGATGCGAGTGTCCTCGTAACAATACACCTGGACCGAGTTGATAAGAGCAATCTGGGTTTTTCCACTTTCGCAGAATGGCTCCAAGATAGGGGCAAATTTCTAACACATCGATGGTTTACCATAGCAAGCAAAGGTTGACAAACTCAAGTTGTACTCACAGTGACTTCGCGGAGGGCGAGACCTTCGATCTGATCAGGTCGTGCACTCCAGTCAACGGACCCAAGAAGCCCTTGCCAGATGCACTGAACCAACTCCGTGTCGGGGATAGGAGATTCTTCTTGACGAGATTTGATGGCAGCGATAACCTGTATATCAAAGATGAGAGAAGTGTTAGACGCTAAGTAAGAGACGCTAACCTGTTCAGGAGTGTTTTGTTCGTCTTGCATCTCGGAGAGATCTTTGATAATACCGTCCTTGACCACGGCATATTGTTTTTGGCCCACCATTCGGCAACCTGGGGTAGGCCTTCTTTCTTGAAATGTTCTTCAAGGTATTTGCCTTCGCGTTTGTTGGGAGGGAAGAAGGCAAGGAGGTCCTTGACGCCTCCGCGTTTCAAAGTGGCGGAAAGATGGTCCATAGACTGATCGACAAGGTAGGCCCGGAAGACCATAGTGAGCACGCTGAGGGCGACATCTGGAATGAATGATCAAGGGGTGTCGTAAGGAAGTGAAGTTGGAACTTACCGTTCTTGACCAAGTGATCTTTGACGAGACTCTGCAGACAAGACGCATTAGCAAGGCCTTGGGAGATCAAAAGACCGATCGCAATTGAAAGTTTGTCTTTCTGAGCGGGTTCCCAGCGATGGATATATTGAAGGAGTCCAGGGAGGGCAGACTCTTCAAGAGGCTTTTGGAGATATTTGTATCTGGTTTGTAAAAACGATAAGATAAAGACGGAAACGGAAGCGGAAGAAAAAAAAAGTTGGGTTCACCTTCTGGTGAGTTTGTTGATGACTTCAATATATTTTTTATGTCGTCCACCTCTGCAGGCTCTTTGGCGTTGAAGATAGTGAAGGGTGAAATAGGTGAACCGTCATCGACGAAGCTGCCACCTGGTTGGAGGAGACCACCGACAAAGATGATTTCGAAGAGTGGGTCTGCATATTTGAGATATTCAAGAGTAGATCCTGCTTGTACGAGCTTTGTAGCGACTGAATCGAAATCGCCGGGGGATACAGTTTCGAGGTGTTTGTAGAGTTGATCTCTGAATACTGGGAAAGAACGATATGAGGGCGGGGTTGAAGATGTATAGGAAGATAGAATGTTACCTGCGGGTTCGTGCTTTGCTTGTGCTTTTACAGCACCCTTTCTTGCTTTAATTCTGACGCCCTGGAGCGAAGGCTTTGCAGCGGCGGATTGCTGAGACATGCACTGGCGACGGACAAGTAGATGGAGAAGATGAAGAGACGGTCGGCTAACTCCGGAAATTACCATAAATATTGGAGCATTCCATTTAGAGCGACTTGCAATAAAACTACCATCATGGCTCCCCGCTTCACTGACTCTCCTAATGCTCGTTCAAAGTCCATATCCACTGCAGATCTCGACACAAATGGTGTAAGCTACATATTCCGCATATTCCACATATTCCTCATATTCCTCCAAATCTCATCTCATCTTTATCCAGGTCCTAAATCGTCATTCTGCTAATCACCCCACCTTTCGCGTAGGGGTCTCAGAGGACAAGGGTTCACGGAGAACCATGGAGGATGCACATTCTTTCGTCGTCGACTTTGATGCGGTTCGAGGACAGGGTTTCTTCGCCGTCTTCGACGGTCATGCTGGTAAGCATGCTGCAGAGTGGTGTGGATCCCATTTCCATGAGGTAACTAACGCGCCACTTTGCTATGACCCGTCTATATTGACTTACTCCTCTTCAGTATCTGCTTGACGCTATACATTCATCTCCAGACGTACCCATCCCTGACATTCTCAACCACACATTCCACACCGTCGATGAGTCCCTGTCGCGTATGTGCGAGGAATCCGAAGGGAAAATCCATTCCGGTTGCACCGCAGTCACTGCCTTTTTGCGTGTCGAAGACGCAAACGGTCGACAATCCTTCCTCACTCCACCTTCATCTCCTTCTGCGGACTCCCCTGTCTCCGGTCACAGTGTGAACAATAGCGTAGACGGCGATACGGACCCTTCCACTGTTATCGACGGCGGCCCGGAAGCGCCCAAACATGACGCCACTCCCAAGAAGCCGAAGGAGAAGAAATCATCCAACACAAGTCGCTTGAGAAAGGCTCTGCGAAGCTTGGGGGCGGTGCATCTAGTAAACTGACTTCATCATCTGCCTCGGGCAACTCGTCATCAGCCACCTCTCTCAAATCTGCTGGAGAAGGTGTCACCATCACCATCCCCCCCTCAGATGCCAGATACGTGCTTTATAGCGCCAATGCCGGCGATGCTCGGGGCGTATTATGCAGAGCAGGAAAGGCAGTCCGTCTGACTTACGACCATAAGGGAACCGACAAACAGGAGGCCAAACGCATCACAGATGCTGGGGGATTTGTTATGAGCGGCCGCGTGAATGGAGTACTTGCTGTAACGAGAAGTCTGGGTGATTCCTCCATGAAGGAGTTTGTGGTCGGCGCTCCCTACACTACCGAAACTGAGCTATGCGAAGAGGATGAACTCCTGATTCTTGCTTGCGACGGAGTATGTCCTATGCTTAATCGTTGTTCTCGTACCGCAGACTGACTGTTTTCAACAGCTTTGGGATGTAATCGGCGACCAAGCCGCCATTGAGCTGGTTCGCGATATTGAGGATGCTCAACAGGCCAGTTCAATTCTTTGTCAACACGCTCTATCCCATCATACCACGGATAATGTCACTGTTGTTGTAGTTCGCTTCAAACATTTAGGGCCCCATGCAGTCTAAATTCAGTACTTATTGTATATCCATATCCAAGATAGTCATTTGTGTATTCTACTCACATACGGGTTGTACGGGTTGTACAATTTTTAAATACGGTGCATGGGTAATAATATACTGTAGAATAATATTCAATTTGCGAGATCCGAGCGCTGCGGAATCATCGCCTCGATATGATGCTATATACTATGACCACAACGAGGCAATGACAGCATTCTTAAAGGCGCGTCGAACTTGGCATTACACCACCATAAAGACTTTTACGAACCCAACACATCCGGCTGGCACCGATGTACGGACAACAACAACCCTATCCTGGACCAACCCCCGCCTATGGCTCTGAAGCCCCATATTATGTTCCCCCAGAACAGCCTTTATATGGCGGCGATGTCAAAGACCCCTACGCAGGAGGTCGATTCAAACCAAAGAAAACAATTAATGACCCCATATTCCTAGTGTTCTTTGTTCTTCAAGTAAGTTCACCTTGCTTGCCGACTTGCATCGAACCTCATGCCAATCGCACGTGTATCAGTTACTTGGTTTTGCTGCAGTGTCAGGAATCGCCTTGAACACATGGATATCTCAAGGAGGACTCGGTGGCGGACTCGGCAAAGATGGAGGACAAAGTGGCACGCCAGTAACACTGAACAGGTCAGTAGCGCTTCTACTCGAATTTATCATGACCATCTAATATGCTGGGTTGCTCAGGAGCACTGTTTACCTATTGCTTCTCGTTACTGCCGCTGCGATCTTGCTTTCCGTCGTGTATCTTATATTGGCGCGCATGTTCACGAAAATCATCATGCACATAACACTGGTCTTGACAATTGCACTGAACATGTGAGTGCGGCTAATGCAGGTATTTGTTGATCCAGATTTGACCCAATCACAGTGGTATCTGTGTTTATTACTACATCACGAAGTACTGGTGTGAGTCTTTGTGGTACCCGTTCGCTTGATTCTCTCTGCTAACGATGGCATGCATTAAGCTGGAGCCATCATATTCACGGTTATCGCGGTTCTTTCTGTTCTGTCGTACTTCGGCTTCAGATCGCGTATACCTTTAGCTTCCCTGCTTCTCCAGGTTGTAATGGATGTTTCAAAACACCACACCAGCGTCTATGCCGTTGCTTTTACTGCTTTGTTCCTTCAGGCAGTCCTTTCAGTGTAAGTCCTAAGGCCACTAGAACGTATTTCAAATTTGCCCTTCATCTAATGACTTTACTGCCCTCTAGTTGGTTCACCTTCACTGCTATAGCCACGTAAGCATTAATTTCTATGATTGGTGCAATTTATTAACTCATGTCAACTAGCTACGCGAAATGGACACCTGGAAACCCATGTAAGCTATGAGATCTAAACTAATTGCATCATAGTTCTAATCGGTCTATCAAGCTTGCGAATCATCTAGCTGCTCTAGTGGGAAAGTTGCTGGTCTAATATTCTTTGAGGCCTTTTTCTTTCTTGTGGACTTCGCAAGTTATTGGCAATGTTGCGTTGTCTACTCTCGCTGGTGGGCCATACGGATCATGGTACTACTTTGGCCCTCGTGGCCTCGGCGAAATGGTATGAATTTATCCTGTCAATGATGGCTAAACATCACATTGACCAATTTTTATTAGCCTAAACACCCCACCATCTCTGCCTTTGGACGTGCATCCACTCTTTCCCTTGGCTCAATAGCATTTGGCTCTTTGATTGTCACCCTCTTAGATCTTTTGAGGTTGATTTTAAATGCAGCTCAGAATAACGCCAACGCAGATGGCCACCGTAAGTGACTATTACTATCGTGGTCCTCTCTCTCTCTGACTGGTGATATCATATGTAGCCATTGAAGCGTGTCTGGCATGCTGTGCGGCCTGTTTCGTTGGAATGCTCCAGAATTTGGTTGAATACTTCAACAGGTAAGTGTTCGGCTTGATGCATGTCTTTTCTCGTACTAATGACTCATAAGATATGCATATATTGAAATTGGTAAGCTCTCGCGACGAATATGTACTTACTTTAGGTTGACGACAGTATCAAGCATTATATGGCAAGCCGTACATTGCAGCCGCAAAAGATACTTGGAGATTATTCAAAGACCGAGGTTTGGCGTTACATTTTTTCATTATACATATGCCAATTTTCCTCATTCCTGAATCCGTAGGAATTGATGCTCTTGTCAACGACTCGCTTGTAGGAATGAGTAAGTGGCCTGCAAAAATGGAAGTCCGTGGCTCACGCGTAATTAGCACTGACATGGGGCGCATATGCCATCGGTGTTCTGTGTTCTTTGTTTGGATATCTATACCTACGATGTCAGTATTCCTCCCTTTTGCGCAACTCTTATACTGACAGTACCACCCAAAAGTCACGGCTCCTTCATACAATTCCAGTGGACAATATACCGCCCCCATTGTATTGTTCTCTTTCTTGATTGGCATGGTTTGCTGTAAGTCCTGCGATTGTGGTTCGTCCCGATCAATTATTAACGATGTGGGCAAGCTATGACAATGTCGTCTGCAATCGAAGCAGGAGTATCAACCATGTGAGTCGTGATCATCTTCCTATGACCCTGTGCTCAAGTGACAACAGATTTGTCGGCCTCGGAGAAGATCCTCAAGTTTTGGCTATACGTGCCCCTGAATTATTCGCTGTGAGTGTAAGACCCCATTTACGATTCTCTTTCTCATCGTATGTGCAGATGATTGCTGAAACATATCCCGATGTAACCCGAGGAGTACCCAGAGGATAAAGAACATTATGATATACAATGTAGTTAGTAGTAGTAGTTCGATAGTAGTTCAATATTTTTCACCCTATGTCCAACCCATGTCAACTACGTCAGTGTCACCTGATTCAGAATGTTATGTCATGGACTACCCGACGCCCGCATACGCAGTAAGTAGCACCCTTCATTCTTTGGATTGAACACGTTTGCTCGCTGTTGCCTCCAATGCGCAAAACATCCTACTTTGTAACATTCTGCCTTGTAGCATCGATACTGCTTATTGTTCGTTCCAATCGATTCCTATCAGCATCAAAACTGACATTATACTTACACTACGCAGAACATTCTCTCCTTCCGTCGAACAGACTGGTATGTGTATCTAAGCAGAGCATCCTCAGCTAACGATACTACGTCTATTCCTTCTTCTAAGGCTTATTGTGCACTATGAGGAAATACTATACACCAAAGTGACCGTGTACTACGGTCTCAACACCCGCTGCGATCTCACTGTTTCTGAGATTCCGGGGCCTTCAGAGGGCAAGATCTCGTACAGGAACTACGAATGCCGAGCTTTCCCGTCGAGCGTAACAGACCAATGCGAGAAAGAGAATAAAGCGTTCTGTGCTGCATGGACAAGCGCGGGCTATCTCGATCAGATTTCTATGGGTTTCGCTGCGGTTTCTTTAGTGGCCATCTTGTTCGGTATCAGCACACACTCGAGAAGAAGGAGGATATGGAGAGCCGTTGCTGGCCTTGTGATATTGCAAGGTACGTTATTTCTTTCCAAGCCTCATTGTATCTGCGAGCGGTTCAAACTTCGGCCATTCAGCTGCTTGTCAAATTGCGACATTTGCGATCGTTACCGACATGTATCGCACTGACAGTTATCCTTCCTTTGAGCGAGCACGTCCAGGTACGCAGGTTCTGCTCCTCAGCTCCCCTGTATGTATAATAAAGTGTCCTCATCGTGTCTACTATTTCAGGCTTGTCATATATTCTCCATACGATATCCTGGATATTCAGTATCATAGTAGCTCTTGGAGTTATTCTAACTGGAATATCTGCAGGGCAAGGGCATCCATGGGCAGCCGGAAACCGAGCATATCAACCAATCCAACCTTGATCATGTCCGAACCACGATATTCATTATGCTACATATTAACATATCTGCCACTACAGTATTGTCTGCTGTCTTTCATTGTCCAATTTTTGTACTATATATCGGTCTATACTGTATCCAGCAGTTTTAGGCCATTCCGTTCTTCAGGTTGTCGAATTTGCTGTCGTTGTAAGATAACCAATTGTTACTCGTCTCCAGTCCGCCCATTGCGTCTTTGACAATGGCGACAAGACTTCTTCCAGGTTGCGCATCCTTACCAGGTCCAGTCTCAATCCCTTCTCTGGAGGATCCTTTGTCGCCACTGAGCTCCCAGAACATACTACCACCTAGATTCTCCCTTTTGATGTACTCGCCTTTCCATTTGGCTACTTCTTCACTATCGAAGCTGACCAATTCTTTCTTGTTGGCGTCATACGTCCAGCTGGCTCCAAGGTTCTTGTCATTGTTCACAGTAGACCCAGGAAGTGGAAGTGCACGATAATCATATACGCCTGGTTCCCAAGTTCCTTGTCCTTGTCCGGAGAATGACTTTCCGGGACCCGCTGTGTTGAGGAAAGATCGACCATACAGCGGAATTCCAAGCACAATCTTTTCTCGAAGGACTCCTTGGCCAATATACCAGTCAACAGCGCCTGCCGCACTAAGGGCACCGCTGTTGAGGTTTGCTTGATGGTTAGCGGTTGTGTCCCAGGAGCCGGCTAAAAACATAGCAGGTCAGTCCTGACCTGACGAGTCTTGGAAATGATAAGAACATACAGAAATCATAGGCCATCAAATTCCAGAAGTCAAGAGATTGGTCCATTTCGCTAACACGAAGTTTCTTGTAGTTGTCAGGTCCACAAGGAGCAGCAATCTGCAACACCGGATTAACGCGTCATTAAGGTGTATCATGTAGCTGCAACTCACTGTTAAGAGGAATTTGCAACCAGATCCCTTTTTCGCCTGGTGTTGGTCCAAAGCAGCTCTCATTTCCTTCAATAACGCGACATAACCTACTGCTTGCTTATCGTCAGTAGGGTATTCATAGTCCACGTCCAGCCCGTCCAATCCGTAATCTTCCAGGAGTTTAACTGAACTCTCAACAAACTTTGCCCTGAAGGCAGAGTTGACGACAACAGGGTGGAATGAGGGCGAATACGTCCATCCTCCGATGCTAAGCAGGACTTTCAAATGTCGGTTTTGTTTCTTGAGGTTATAAATGGCCTTGAAGTTGCCATAAAGGTTGCTGCCGACGTCATTCCACGAATCGCCAGGGTAATGTATATCCTGGTCGGCCCACAGGTCGGAAAGGTAGACCTCACCGCTATCGGGTCTAACATTGGCAAATGCGTAAAGTATATGGCTAGTGGAACAGAGGCAAACGCTTTGTCAGTGCATCCACTGGTGGCGAAAGTCATGAAACGTACGTCAGGTCCTTGGCAGGAATCAGGGAAGGGGGAATTTGCGGCCATATATACCCCTAACATTCTATAAGCATAAGCATTCTACAGTAGCAGCGATAGTTCAACACACCAGTTTACGAAACTGGAGATACGCGAGATTATGATCAGGCAACGTCGTGGAAGGGAAGAGTGTGAAGGCACATACTATCCGATGCTGTATTTACCGTCGCAAGGCATTGTAGGATCCGCACACGGTTGATCTTTCTCTGGTATGGGTTTTGTGGGTTCTGACTTGGGGGTTGCGGACGAACAGAATACTGTCCTAATTTGTAGAAAGTAAAAACGGCACAGCAGAAGAGAAATGCAATGAGTATCCTCCGACGCGTGAAGGAGTCCTTTTGGGTTGAGAAACCGAGTCTAAATGAACAAGACGCTGCGGTTGTCTGTCAGAAGAATCTGAAGTTGGAAGAGGTTCGTATCCGGTCGAAGACATGCTATGAATGTTGCCTTGGTTTTATATCTTTGTCGGGTATTTCAGCTGCGCCGTGTGGAGAAGTTGGACAGCCACCAAGTTTTGATCATCGTCATCACACAGCCAGCGAACGGGCATAGCTATTATAGTGTGCTGCTCTCGTGACAATCAACGTAGTTTCTTAACCTTGGAGACACCAATGGAGCAAGACATACGTAGTTTACGGACAACATTGTAAGACATTCCTCCAACGCCTCCTTAGATAAACTGCCTCTTTTAGACTTTCCCGTGGTCAATACTATGAATTGAAGATGTGTATTAAACCGTCCCGTAAATGCATAGGAGATACCCAAACGTGGAAATATGAAACGAAATACAGATAATAGTACAGGCGTCACCATCGCCAACGACCCCGAGCTGGGCTCTCGCTCAACTCCACATTTTCTGCCGAGGAGTCGATCACTGTCTGTGAAGCAGAGCTACTAGAGGATTGATCGTCTTCAAGCGGACCCTGAAGTTCGCTACCTAGATTGCCAACAGTGAAGAAACTCCTCTCCTCGTTCGACCGACTGTTGGTATAATCCGAATCCAAAACAGACGTGAATACGATCGAAGGCGTCGTTTGGGGTTTGCGACCTGCAGTATTAGGGTCGAACATTGGTTTTATTCTGGTTAAACGATCCTCGGAATTGAAGTTGTAGCGAAGGTTTAGCTGAAGACGCGAGATCATAATTGAGGTCAATATTTGGCTGAAACTATATCGTTTTCACAACTTAGGACAAGATTCTTTTGAGAATCAAGATGTTATTTACCTTGCCCCAACAGCCTTGAGATCTTTAAATGCCAACTGGCCGCAACGTCAGGAACTGTTTCTGAATAAGGAATCAAATTCAGATCTCACGAAATAGATGAGGGTATTCATTAGGTTGACTCCAAAGATAGTGAAAAAGTACAACGTCCCATCGCGGAGTAAAATTTCCAAAGCGCTGGAAAAAATCAGTGTTGATGTAATTAGCTGTCAAGAAAAAACCATCTCACGTCATGCGCCCATGTTTCCGCATGTAGCGAACGGTCCTCCATGTTGTAAGGACAAAAATACACGAGTCGGTGACGAGGGCGCACCCCATAGCGCAGCTATCACATATTTGCATCAGCCTTCTCCCTCAAGCACCTATTATTGCGACATTACCAAAGAAAGAGTTCTTTCCAGTTAACACACATCCTGTAACAAAATTTATCAATCGCCTTAAAATAGTGCATCATCGATCCTGAGTACCTGGGAATCCTGGAGGCTGCGGTACGCCTTCAAAAATATAAGCACAAGGTCAACAAAATTATTGATGATACTCACGCATGCCATTATGCACCGCCCATGCAGACACAATGACTTGACCACATAGGAGAGCGAGCAAGAACGCTAAGATCTTTTTGTTGCCGAGATACAGAGCGTAGACCCGAAGAATCATAATTACTAATTCATTAAAGGTCAGCAAAAGCTTGTAAACCACTTTGACCCAACATACGCTCAGCAACTATGAATAAAACCTTGAGACTTGATGTATGGCCTTCAGGGAAATATTAACGTACTGGCAACGAGGGAAGTGGTGGATGCCCCGCAAATTTTACATAGCGTTGGCACCTTCGACCAACTATAATGAGCGATGACTCTAAAAAAGTTACGTTGAAAATGGAATATACATCTAAAATGGAGGTTGAACATCAGGTTATATTCCCTGTGCAAAGAGACACATCCACTTACTGAGTCTGACCAAGTCGTTTCGTGGAATGCTGAACGCCATTATAGTGTTAGATATGCGCCACATTCCTCCTGGACTCCAAATAAAAACTTACCGACTTGTATTACGATGTATTGCAGATGAGTAACATACCGATTGAGATAGAACAGTAAAGTCGGAAGAGTAAATGGCCGAGACCATATTTTATCCACCTTAAAGGAGATCACCAACAGGTAAATGCCAGTTCTTTAAGTCCATTGGTGGCACACCTCTTCTCCGAAAGTCAACACTGCACAGTTAAGGTCCGAGTTAGTCAATCGAAGCGCAATTTTATGAGTTTGCTGTCTACATGCGCAAGAACTCACTGTGATCATACACCAGCATAACATAGTTTGAGGTGTGAAATTCATAATTGCCCAGCCTGCAGATGAGTATCGGTTAGCCACTTTCTTGCCAATGACGAGAGAAAATGAACAACAGGTGAGCAAAGGCAACTGGCACAGGTAGGGGCATATTGACAGAAAGGTGCAAAGAAAGCAGGAAACATGGTTGGCGATGACTATATATACATTGTCCAAAATTCCTAGCAATTGGAGGGTATCGATAGTGCGTTTTCCCGGCTGTCAAGCTTAATCCCCTCCCCCTGAATCTCCGGGACGATTTTAGACTCGAGGCAATATATCAGAATTACAGTCCGACTAAGTCCGCTCGCTGTCGGTCCTTGTTGATTGATTATTTGAAAGTGACGATCTCTTGGTTCCTCTTGAACTTGGAGGTATCGTTCAAGAAATGCAATAATGAATGCCTTGTTACAATTTGGTTACAATTGCGCGTTTTCAATGGCCAAACTAAAATGTGGTCTTCAGTAGTCCGTGACTTTCTTTGGTCAAAAGTCGGCAGAAACGGGTAAGCACCGTGTACTTACCCGCCTGTCAATGTAACAGGGTGCAATGGTAAGAAAGATGCCTACCAGCAGAGTCAGACTGAAGGACATCTGATAAGCACGGGCTGATTGTGGTGAACATGTTTGATCTTGAGGAGTCCATGAAAGTGTGGGATTCCAATTGCTCGGTTGAAATGCGTCTCATAAAGTATATTATTTCCCATCGTTGGGAGATCCTGGTATAATTGTACAATCAAAAGGATATGCTGCGTTATTAGGGTAGCATCACGTACAATGACATTTCTCATAGAGGGCGAATCCATCCACGCTTTTACCAGGGGAGCAGCAACTTGCGGGGATGTGGCATCGCAATGTGTAGATATGTATTTTTGGCAAAATAGGCGGCCTCGTGTATCAGACTTGCTGATCCCATAAGAAGCCTGTGAAATTTCACGGACGCCTTGCAAGGTATGGGACTTGCCAACTTGGACAATTGGGAAAAGACTTCTGAAAGTAAGCTGCTCTAGCAAAAACCCTCGATGCCAAGTATCTGTAATTTTGAGCAGATTCAACGGAGTATGAAAGGACTTGTTGGAAGTTTGAATAAAATGGCAGTCAGACTCAGAGATTCTTAACAGCCAGCCAGCAAGGGGGTTGGATGGAGAAGGAAGCTGGACCTGGATTTTGCTGAGTAAGTAATATTACTAATCATGAATGTTCGGCAAGTTGGTCGTCTTTCCAACCTCCGAAGTCTGTGGCCCAATTGCCATCCTTGGTTGTCCCGCTTTTTAAACCCCTTCTGACAAAAAAAATATGGTCATTGAATCAGGCATGTGTATTACTGTGACCTGACGGAATTGACTATACCAATGATCCAGAACTTCTTGACAAGCAACACCAGTGGCTTACCAGTGGTACTACTTAATGTTGACGGTACACGACTACTAGTGCATACAATCTCTACAAAGATCACAACGACTGCAGCATTTCAATATCAATATGCATAAAGTGTATCTCTCTTTAGTCTTGTCGTTATATTATACTACGAATTCCCAGATAATCATCAATGCACTCGGAGGCCTGAAGGAAGACAGAAGGACGGTGATGTCTTTGGACGTTCGGTCTTCTTCATATATCTGTGAAACGA
Source organism: Psilocybe azurescens (assembly GCA_023853785.1). Lineage (NCBI taxonomy): Eukaryota > Fungi > Basidiomycota > Agaricomycetes > Agaricales > Agrocybaceae > Psilocybe > Psilocybe azurescens. Next base: position 187,549 of record JAJIRX010000181.1, on the reverse strand, counting down.
ATGGGCAGACCGACTCACTCTCCGGGCTTTCTCTTATTTGCTATATAAATGCTCGCCCTCTACACTCAGAAGACCGAAGATACTCCCGCCGACTATCTTCCTTGGGTCTCGCTGTTCTTGTGACATCAGATTGACGCGGAAAATACCCATTTTATACCCGAAATCGATATAAACGTCCTCAGGACCACAAACGAATCGACACATAGTAATTTCTTCTGTCGATATACATTCTACGATGAAGATCGCAGTTGTGGCGGCGCTAAGCTTCCTCCTGTACGAAGTCCATGCTCAGTCAGGAGCATATGGCCAGTGTGGTGGTCAAGGCTGGTCAGTTGTTGTTGAACAATACTAGTGACGAAAGCTTATACAGCTGCACAGGAGTGGGGCGACAACTTGTGTATCTGGCTATACATGCACATTCAGTAACTCTTGTATGTTCAAACTGACGCTCAACCTCACGAGCGCTCATTGAACCTTCAGATTATTCACAATGCTTACCCGGCACTGCAACCGTGACGATACCTCAAAGTACTAGTACCATTACGAGTATCAGTACGACAACTAAAAGTACAACGACTATCGGTGGAGGAACAACGACTACTGCTACGACAACAGCTACTGGTGCCGCCCCCACGGGATCTCAGATACGTTCCGTCCAGGCGCCAGTATATCATTTCTATCTCCAGAATTCTGGTAAGTTATTTCTGCGTTTCATGATTTCGTTGGATATATTCTCAGTCACCCTTTTGATATAGGCGGTGTCGCTGTTCTAGGTCCGGAAGCCTCAGCTGCCCTTTTCACAATCAGTGGCACCATTTCTCTCAATCAGGCAGACGGTTCAAAACTCTATCTGAACCTTGACAATGGTGGAACAGCGTCGTACAAGACTCTGACATTCGACGCCACTGCCACTACTACGAACTGGGGTCTGGAAGGCGATACAATTATCACCACCAATCCCAGACAACTCAATTTCATTGCATGCTCCACCAGCTCGTCTACTATATATACCTTATACCTTCAGACAGGCAATGATACCCCCGCAGGGGTAAGTTGTACATTGCAGACGATACATTTGCCCTGCTTATGCTGAGATGACATATTATGAATCAATTGATATATTTTGCCAACCACGACGGACGTGACATGTAAAAATGAGAATAATGATTAGAGAACACATCAATATAGAAACTAGCATTGCTTCAGGAAGGAATTCTTTGGCCACAACTGTTGGTAGTCATCTATCCAGGTAGTCAAATTTGGGTTGACATAGGCCTCGTTATACCTATATTCAAAACGTTTGATGCACTGCGATCACAAGTTGTTTGGTTAATGATTTACCTATCGATGTATTTTTTGGTGGGAAATTCCTTGGGATCACAACCAATGTTAATCGCGTTCTTCGGTTGATATACCCTGATATAATCGACTTTCATGTGAACCGGAAAGGTGAGATGGGCAAGATCCACAGGTCCGAAGCTGCGCGACATGCCGAGGTTCGCAATCAAATACTAGTAGAGCATCAAAAGAGGTTTAAATTGTTGTGAATGGGGACCGGAAAATTAAACACGCAACGGACCATGGGTTCTTTCGCAACAGGCCTAGCTGATATTTCGACACTTGGATCTGGTCCCATGCCTGGAGCATTCAAAGTCCAGGACGTCTTATTATTGGCCACCCAAGTGATATACTGTTGGTTAATGGGTCAATTTGAGTTGTAGACCCCATGAGGTTTGAGAGACGTACACCGTTGTCGAAGCCTAGACGATCGAATGTACTTAATACTTTGAATGTGAATACAAGTAATAGAAATCATCATACCTGGTCTATACTGGCGAGAAAAATGATAGGTCAGCATTGGTGATGGAATGAGTTAAAAAAGGTGCACACTTCAAAACCATAGAGCGAGTAGCAGGCTCCACTCTGTTCGTAGCAGTTGGGGTTGGTAATCGATGTTAATGAAGTGGCTTGTTGGGTTCCACTGCCAACAAAGGTGTTTATCTGGGTGATATTGGGGTCAGTAATGACCATATTGGCCGGCGTGTTGTTCCAAAGATATCCCGCGTTGAAGGGCTTTTGTGAAACTAAAGTAAGAGGAGAGGATAATGAAACAGAAGCCGATGAGGCGACTCACTGCCCATTGTGCCGACTGGGAGACTTGTCCAATAAGTGTTTCTTCAGTGACCTTGAAAGAAACATATTTAGCTCTAGAACAATGATACTAAGATTTAAAACCGACTTGTGCTTCAAAAACGTCAATCTCTGGAGCTGAACGCCCGACAAATGTTCCATCTGAATGCTTGGGTCCTGGGTGGCTTTCCCCGGAACAAGTACACCGAGACAATCGTTGACCAGGAAGATAGGACAAGGCATCTCCTTTTCCCGCGTCCCCGTTGATCGTTGCTGCAACAGGTAGCCCATTGACTGTCTGATTTGCAACAGTCCCAACGTCACAACTGTCGTATGTGTATGGCCACTGAGAACAGGCACATTAAAGAACTCACAGTCTCTTGAGTAACGAGATACGCACCAAACCCTCCAGAGATGCACCGTATCCTGCGCGACCAAGATTTCCCATGGACCAGATCGCAGGCCAGAGGCCTAAAATGTTGCTTGCTCCTGGAAGCTGCACCGATGTTTCCACATAACCTCCCGTGAAGCAAAATTTGTTCCTAGAAATACAAGTGCATTTATTTCGGGAAACGGGTGAGGTTAAGGTTGTGCAATATTGACCATGATGTCAGCATTCCTAAAGACGATGTTAGTCTCTGTTATTCAAGGGTGCTGTCGTAAACAGACCTCCTTCATAATCGAGTCCATGTGTTTCCTTTTGAGAGAGGGTGATCACCAACGATCCGTTTTTTGTGGTCACCGCCCCGGGGTCATACCACTCCAGATTATTGGTTGCCTGGTGATATGTCAGAAACAAAAGCGAGGAATAAGCTGACAGAAAAAACCACCCAGTAATGCAAGTCGAGGGCTTCCCAATACGGATCGTCACCGGGATAGAACGAGCGACCATCCATATTGAACTCGTCAGAGAATACCAGTTGCATTTCCGTTGCGATATCATTCCAAGCATTCCTTGTATACGCTTCTCGTGGGGTGTGTTCGTCGATTAGCCCTTGGTTTCCTATCAGCTGCGGTACTTGTCCTGTTGAGTTTATACTAATTGTACTATCAAGAACCGGTGGTATATAGAAAGTGACCACCGGATAACCTATACTATTCGTTCAATGAATAGGAGTCACCAGAATCGAAGATGCACGAGACTCACAACAGAGCCAAGAGTCCGGCTATGACAAGAAGAAGACATCCAACATTTCCAACACCCCTTACAGATAGCCTCGTTATAAAGCCATCTCCGTCTTTGAGGGCATTGTATTGGTCGTCGTCAGATTCTATCAAATCCGGTGCCAATGCAAGACCCCATTGACGAGGATCTGGAGAAAAGGAAAACTGTGCGGAGTCAGAAACTGATTAGAGGCATGTATCCACTTCTCTGACCTCTGAGGATAGATTGGCCAAAGTGGAACGGGCCCAGATAGGATATGGCGTCGAGTCCAAGGTTATCTACATATGCCTCGTCAGTGAGTTTTGAAAGATATTAAAACGACATGGCATACAAGCTGATCCCAACTTGAACCATCAGAGAGTCTCTTCAAGCTTGGTGGTTTGGACATGAGGAATCTTGCAAAGAAAGAATTGAGTTATAGAAACAACCAGAAAATACAGCAATTAGGAGAACGGTATTTCGCCAAAAATCTGTTTATAGTTCTATTTATAGACAGTTATAGGAGCTTCGTTATTACACCCAGTCCCTGATCAAATATTCATTAAATTGACCAACATGAACATCTTTACACACTACAACTCACTTTAGTCTTTCCCTCTCGGAATAATAGTTTCATGCCTTCTTTCACAAACTCGGGATGAGAAATGAATTCAAATTGCACCGTTGCTCGATCTCCAGTGCGAAGAACTCCTTGTGGGTGGTCCATTCCTATTATTCGGACGGTTTGTCGGATAGCCTGAGAAAAACTATTATTGGGTACATTCAGGCCTATAAGTAATAGATCGTACCCCGCAGTGTAGCATGGCCTAATGGGTGAGTTGCATAGTCAGTTCAGCCTGCAGAGCCAAGCTGCGGTTCACTCATGCACATACCTGATAGTTCTTTTGCAATGTCGTATTGTGGCTAGTATATACCAGTTAGAAAACGTAGAATTTGTTTGCGCGTCAGCACTCACTATAGAATCAAGACTTGTCCTTCAAATTGACGGATAGCTACAAAAGAAATGTCCTTTGTGGACCCAACCAACGCCATGCTGTAATCGTAACTTACCTCGGGGAGGGGTCTCCGTCTTGGCCACCAAAACCATGCCTTTACGCACAGCTGCTCTGCGTATCCGTTTGAGTGCTAGGGATACACATTGGCCAGCTTCGGCGCGGGTGACATCCGCCCTACCATTGCCCCCGGATTAGCGATTAGCACTCCATTAATCTAAAGTAGTATGTTTACCGTTTTCTTTGCATGCTCTTAATTACAGACGTCTGGTAATGACCATTGGAGTCTGGACCCAATAGAACAGCATCTCCAGTCTTAACGCTCCCTGCATTTACTATACCGTTGACAACAGTGCCAACATATGGGACGGACCACACTTCGGTAATAGAGTACTGTTTGTATCAAAGGTAACATCAGCATGGGAGACATGATGGGTCACAATATTACCTCTAATGGCTGATTGACTGCAAATTTCTCAGTATCTCCCTCGCTAGATGGAAGCAAGTTAAGGAATGTTCGAACCTAAATACAAGTCATTGGCATCAATCACCCTAGCGAATGGCGAAAAGGAAAGTCCGTACAAAATCCAATCCTTGCCCTGTGACGTTTGATATCTGGAATATAGGGCATAACCTGCAGAATTTCTAAACATTAATCCCAAGAAAGGGAGAGAAGAGTTACCGCTCGGGCCCATTGAATGATGTTGCAATTTCTACTGCCGTCTCTATTGACTTGACAAATACTGGATTCTTTCTTGGATTTTGATTATAGTGTGATGACAACTATTCTAAGAGAAACACACACCGACATCCTGGGCTCTTCAGAATCTTCGCAACTTGTTTTATCGTCTCGGCAAGCACGTTTGGCGGGGTCATGTCAATCTAAGAGCCGTTTGCAGTGCATTAGATTGCTTGCCACTGATGTTATGATCTCTCTGACCTTGGTGATGCAAACCACCACTGGAACGCTCAATGCAAGGGCGATTGCAAGATGTTCCTTCGACATTCCTATTAGGCCGGCATTGGCTCCCACCATAAGAATAACACAAGAAGGAGCCCCTGAGGTAAGCCCGTATAGCGTCGTTTTCAAATACCGTTCGTGTCCAGCCAAATCTACTGGACTTAATAATAGCAAAGAGAGGGATGCGCGGCTACAACTCACCAGTGAAAGACACGATTTTAGCTGCCTGTATAGAAATCTCCTCCCATCCCATTTTCTCACGTCGTATCACATCTGGGTCATTCGAATGAGCAGTGTTCGGTAATATTGGTGCACCAGATGGACCAAATCCCAGAATCTGAACGGGTCGTGATTTATGTCGGACTGGAATGAATAATATAAAGAAATCATACATACTTCCATCCCTACGCTTGATGTTCTCCCCGTCTCTATTTCGTGCTTGTGTCGAAATAGACCCACGCGAGCACGTCCTCTTCCATCATCAAGTGCACCTTCCACCGTAGGTAAGTTGTAACGCTATAAGCAAATAGGTTGTTGGCCCGCACCTCGCGTCAATACACCTAATGTTGTCGATTTCCCGCTGTCTACATTCCCAACCACCGCGCACCGAACCTCAGGAGTCAAAGAAACATTTGGAGGAGGAAGACGCATAAGCAAGGATATTCTGGGGTGGCTGCTGGTGACCTCGAATAAAACGGATGTCTCGAATATCGCAATCAGGGGGCAGGGGTTCGAAGAAGCACCGCTATACGCACCTTTCCACCGACCTCGTCGACTGCTTTAGTTATCTGGGTGCGCAATATGCCAATTTCTTCGGTCGTTCTTGGAGTTCCGGACCAGTTAGTTGATTCTTCAGTCGAGTCTCCGGAGAATAACTCTGCATGGGAAGGCTGTTGGCCTATTCGCATCACATATTCTCCGTTGCTTTGCGTGAGCAAGGCGGCCACCTGGTCTCGAGCAATGTCGTAGTTCACGGGGGTTGAAGACAGCAATAGCGTCTAAATCCAATATTAGCGTCTGAATTTGGTGATAGCATAACCACGATCAAGTCGATTAGGTCATGATGATAACGAACCAATATGCGTTCCTCAAGGTCTTGGAGATTAGCGCCCGCTGACCCGGTCCCGTCGTCGAGATTCTGGGTCTTGTCAGCAACAACAGTCTGCTCCTCCTTAGCCTTTCCCTTTAAGTGCTTGGAGTCTTTCTCTTTGTCCATGAGCGCTTGCGCTCGCTGTTTGATAATCTCTCGGTGGTGTATGTCCTCGATCTCGTTCTGAAAGGTTCGTAGTGTGGTCATTGTGTGCAGTCCGAAGTAGAGAATTTAAGGGTTTATTGATCTTTATGTCGAGTCAGTGAGTCTAGAGAAAAGTGACTCGAATGATTGGGTAAAATCAACTTGCTGGAGTTAAAGCATGCACCATGTCCAATATTGTCATGTGAGGTCATACTCTATCGTTTCAAGTCATTAACTCTAGTCCCGATAGTGCTGTTACCGGAAACACCATCTCATCTATGCTTTCCGATGCATAGACTTAGAATCTGACCATGGTTACATTGTCAATCTGGGACAAACGACGGTTGTACATTGAATGTACAAGAACAACGATTGATACAATGGGTTCCCAATTGGGACTTAGACCCTGACTACTGAACGACCATGTGATCTCTAATTCAGTGCGGACGCCATCCGCCTGTGGCAGTGGCAGCGGCTTGTTCAAATAATCTGTTGAGCAAAATACAAGGATTAAAATCACTGCACACGTCCTAGTATATATGAGCACACAAGGTACGTGCGATGTATATGAGTAACCTTTAACCCGTCTCATCATGCGCCAACCGAAATTTCGTCCTCCAGATGTGCCCGTCGTACCGGAGCTCAAAGGCTCAATCCCAGGAGTTCTTGACCCAACGCAATCCTCACGTCTATTGCGCAAGCCAGATTCAACGCTCTCCTTTGCTTTATTTGATCCCAACATTGCTGTGCCCTATAACATCGCACAACTCGGGAGCATGTCTCTCAACGACCAGAGCTGTCGACCAAAGAGGATCGTGATCGAAACAATACCTGGCGTAGGATCCTTCTGGCGTTGGGTACCACGTGCTCGTCTACGAGAACACGTACAAGATGAAGGGGGTTTCCTAGGGTGGTTCGTGTCTGTGGGTGAGATTTCGTTTATTTACAGTGCCACTTGCAAAACGGATCGTCTAACTTGCTCACCAGAGAACCTTATATCATCTCACAGGAACAATGGGACATATACAAACTAGACCCACTCTACGACTGCTTTGTTGACGACTTTTCCTGTCTAAGCATTATAACGAAGAAAGACTCTTCAAGCTACAGTGGATACGGTTCTGACTACTCTTCAATATGGCCAGACTCCCAGTCGCAAAAGCATCCACCAACACCCCCAAAACAACAAGTTCCGATTCATGATGAAGACGACATGATGGAAATAGACGACGACAATAGTTACCAGTCTGTTCCCAAATCTCAGCCTCGTGCTAAGAGAAAAGTATCCCCTAGGGCACCTTTCTACTTCAATTTTGGCAACGGCTCGGCAGCCACATCTCCACCATCGACGTCTAAGAGGAACGGTGAGAGATACACCTTGGGATCTGCTAGTCGGTGACCTTACTATTGCCTATTCAGCCAACGTATCGTTCCAAAATCTCCGTGACCCGGAAGAAGAAGAAAATGATTACTTTGAGCAAGATAATCTGAATCGAAACACTAAACAGTTCATCCCCAAGATTAGAAAGCGCGCCCGGACAATGTCTCCTTTATCCCAACAGCGAGCTGCCTCCGCACACAAAGAAAAGCGGAAAACCGCCAAACAAACTAGAATGGACAGGGAAAAGGCGGAGCGTATACTCCGACGTGAACGAGATTTTGAGCGGGAGATACTGGCGGACGTCCCTCAGACTAATTTCTCGAGTAATGGTAAGCACGGTGTTCTAAAAATCTGCTCTTTTGCCGATGAATAATTCTACAACTAGGTCACTATTTTGGTGGAATACCAGAGGAAAATGAAAATGATATGAAAGATCCCTCCCCTGTGCCAACCCCGCAACCAGCAGAAGTAATCGAGGATGAAGACGAGGTGAAGGCTCGAAGGATTGCGGAATCACGTCGTAAAATGGAGGAGTTAAATACCGACCGTGATCGTCAAAGGCAACGGGAAAAGCTCATTCGAGAAGAAAAGCAAGAAGGCCGACGGGCCAAAACTGAAGGGCCAAGCCGTGAACAGATTAGAAGGCAAAAAGTAGAAGAAGAACTCCGGCGTCAAGCAGAAGCTAAACTGCACGAGGAACAACAACAGGCTAGACTACGGCAAGAGCAAATGCGTCGGCGGGCGGAGCTTATGGCAGGTTTGCAGGAGGAGCGAGAAGAACGACATCGGCCATGGGATTACGGACGTTGGGACCATTCTCGTGCGGTGGAGCGTTACAGACATGTGGGCCAATTCTTCGACAAAGCGAAATTCTCCAGCGAGACTTTACCTCTCACGGTGATTGACATTCCTTGGCCGACGTTGCGACACCCTAGAGGAAACACCCCGCGAGATATGGACTATGAGACGGTTACTGACTTTTTCCAGGGTGCGAAAGCGACCCTACGTGGTCAAGAGTACAAGGAGGTTATGAAATCTAGTTTCCATAGGTTCCATCCCGATCGATGGAACAGTCGAAACCTATACAGCGCTGTTCTTGACGAGCAAGAAAGAGATGAGATACTCACAGGTAAGTTCTTCTTGAGATGGATGTGAAGAAAGAACACATCACTGAGCATCACATCTTCCTGTCGATTAATAGCTGTGAACACTGTGAGTAAGGCGATTGGTGCATTGTATTCCGACTCGAGGAATTGCTAGCGGGACTGGGTGGCACAGTTGCTGCTACGACCTGCTGGAGACCTTTTAGGGTCATACCAGTGTATAACCTTATACCATTATGATCGCAACCGCATTCATGGACAGCGAAATTTGTATTTATATAGTAGAACACACCAGTGCGCTGGCCTATCGTCAGGTTTGCTAGAGCTGCCAGTGCGAAGAAGTTCTTCAGCATATTGTGGGTGATTACAAACCAGCAACAGGACAAAACTTCAGCGAGATGTGTATTTTGAGTACTTACATCGCTTTGACAGTATTACTATTAGCTCTACTGAGCTTTCAATGTACCTAGTAATTATTCCTTTCCTATGAGAGGGTTTTCCACAGGAATGAAATTGATATCTTTGTTGCTTTGTTTTTTATGTACGCTGAACTTTGCCATGCAACAGGCTTTACTCGAGTATCATTCTCGGCACAGGGGCCAAGCCGTGCACGTGAGCATGTACATACGTATGATCGTGATGTGACATACTGCATTCTGTCTCAACAGAACGCAGCCTGGTGCCAGTCTTCTTCATATGGGATTTCGAGCCGCAGATCTGTTACATACTGCTGCTCATCATTCTGTCTGCCTATTTCTTTCCTTTGGCGCTTATTGCACTCGATCGCCACGGGCTACCCGTTGGCACTGAAGGCCCTGTAGCGCCGACAAGTTTCTTTTCATTTAGCTCATTGACAGTAGCTAATACCCAGTGGATACGCGCTCGCTGCTCACCTTTAAAAGCCACTAAGTGCTGTTTTGGAACAGACAATTGGATACTATGTCGACTCGAGACGCCCTTGTTCAAACAGATCAGGAAGGATCTCTTCGTAGGATCCGTTCACTGGGAGATATACCCCGTCAACCTGAGAGAGCCCACATCCGCCCAAATCTACGGCTGTCGGAAGGCATGAGTGATCATCCACTGCCTTCTCCGGACTACGACTATGCCTCAGGATATCGCTCAGTTGGAGTCGGAATACCGTCTTCAGCGCCCCTGACGAGGCCTTCCTGGCCAATATCTGGACCTTCACTGATACCAGATAATTCACCTCCACGACAGTCGCGCCCATCGCCGCCAGTGCTGCAACCCATCAACGCCCAAGAACATGCCAATTCCCCAACCACGACGCCTCCCAATATGCCTCTCTACATGAGAATGCTGATGTACTTTGGAATAGGTCGCAGGGCTTCGTATGCGCGTAAAGCTCTAGTGTCGATAATTTGGAATATTTCTTGGGGATTCAGCCAGGTATGGATCATGTCTATTTCTCGATGTCTATGACTGATTCCAGGAGTTATTTCTTACATGTAGATTGTTACTATTATTACCATGCTAATTCTGACGGGTACTCATTTCAGAAGCACTGACGACCCTCGAGTGAGTGAATGGACGGCATGTGATCGTCCTTTGGGAGTATGGGCAACACTCTGGGTACTTAGGGTCATTTTGGCCTCTATCCTGGCTTATTGGGATTATCTTCGAAACCGCACATTGACAGTTAGATTGTCAGTCGGACTTCTTAGCATTCCATCTATATATTCTATTGAACCATGTATACAGATACTCGGATACTGAAGCGACTGATTCTCGTCAAGATCCCACAGCGGTGCATCCTCAAGACCATACAACACGCAATGCACGTGGAAACCTACCTGCTGCATCAACTACTAACAGCCATTCTAACAACCATAATCAAAACAATACTGCTCGAGCCGAAAACCGTCCTCCGCCTCCCAGATTGTATTCTCGGTCAGTAAGCCCGGTGTCGTTCAAGTCAACACTACACTGACACTGTTTGAAAAAGTTTGACGTTGCTATCTTCATTGATGACGTTGAGCTGGTTTTTAACTGCTCATATTCTCGAATATACATCCATTCAAACGTGTCGAGTAACGTCACCTCATTTGTGGTGGTTAATATTTGGCATTCTCTGCATAATGTATCTCATGGTTTTGGAAGTCGTGCTTCTCGGCTTGCTTGTTCTTGTGATAGCACCCATCCTATTCGTAAGTAGTTATTGCTTATGACTAAGCCTTGAAACTGGATTAACGAGTTGCTTAGATATTCTGGAACATTTTCCTCATCTGTATTGGCCGCCATCCTATTCAGAATCCAGGTATCAGACCCGAGATTGGTAAATTGCCGAAGTCCCTTGTAGAGCGTATTCCACTGGTCATGTATATCCCCCCTCCCCCGGAAGTGGAAAGCGACACCACATCCCAGCCCCCTCACTCCTATCCGCCAAAGATGAATCGCGAGTCGCCCTTGACACCAGAAAGGTCGCAGAGGAGATTTAAACTTATTCGCGATTTATCAGCTCTTCGATTGAAGAAAGATAGCAACAAGCAGGAAAATACCAATGAGAAGGGCGAAAAGGGAGAAGGATCTGCGGCAGGAAATCAGGGGTCTGTATCTTGGGAGGAGAACTGGGAGCAAGGAGAATATCCATTCGTCGCATTGGAGGGAAACCGTGCATCGTGCGCTATCTGTTTAATGGATTTCGAAGAGCCAAAGCGAAAGAACGGCGTGGCAGGAGAGGAAAGAAACAAAGAGGAGGAAACACCATCACTATTACCTGCAGAAGATCTCAATGGTCCTAGCAGCAGTAACACACAAGTTTCAGCACAGAATGGATCGGACAGGCAAAGACAAAGTCAGTTGAAATTAGCGGATGCAGGTGAAGGGGCACAACCATTGCGCTTACTTGCATGTGGTCATGTTTTCCATGTAAGTTCTCATTGGCCAATGTTTGGGGCTGATGCTTAATGGTTTATGTTCCCCAGAAAACATGTCTTGATCCTTGGCTTCTCGATGTATCTGGGAGATGTCCTGTATGTCAGAGACCTGTTGAAGTGCAGAAGAAATCTCGTAGGGCCCCTAGTTGAATATTTCACATTTAATGGTGGTATACTTCGTGTCTCAACGTCGTCCCCATTCTCATCTTACTCATCCGTCTGCAATGCAACGATTCTGAGTTTCTGTAGTGTATTATATGCTTTGTATTATACTGTATATCGGACACACGACTCGAAGTATGTATATTTATCATTGACATTTCCCATGTATGTTGTGTTCCTGCTGCGTCGATGACAGTGGATTGTGATAGGCGCGTGCTTGCAAAGGATAAAGTTACAAACAGACGCCCATTTATTTACTACTAACTTCTGCAATCATCATTTAGAAGCAGCTCGCGGGTACGTTAGACGCTCATGTGCGACAATCTTGGAGCAGGAAAAATTCCAGATGATACAATGGCAAAGAATCTAAGTAAAAACTCCATTTGGTATCTGATGTAGGTGATATGGGGGTATTTAGTGACATGTCCTGAGCGCACAGGCTTGTCAATTAGCACATAACTTCGGAATTTAAGCGAAGTAAGAACATTATATCAACTCTTAATAGTTGCCTGGATTTGATTCTAGTCAAGATTCCAATCAGTGAAGTCGGTGAACAACACTTCAACGCTTGTGATAAAGCTATACTAATCCCGACGTATCGGGAAGGTGAAATGGGCAGAACTGCGCTATCAAGAGATGATAATAATCTGACAGTCCTGACTCCTCGTTGAAGGACGTACCCCGGTTTCCGGTATATCCTGTAGCCGTTGCGAAAGGTTTACTACCGTAGCTTGCAACACACTCTACCGCAGGACAAATGGAGGCTCAATAAGGCATTAACCTGGCTAATCGGCCTTAATCTTCACTCTCACGTGGGATTTTAAAGCTCGGCCATACTCATCAATGCCCGAGTTGCTGTGGATGTCAAACAAGATATTAACAATCGAGGGAAATGCGAGCGCATGTTAGTGGGGGTAGTGTTAACAATCAGGCAAAGGATCCACACAGGACTGAACTTGCTTCTTCTTCAACTGTCGACTACCAATGAGCGCGAGTACGGAAAAGAACGACAGTGCGACCAGCACGATTGCGGACCAGACACCCCTGGCGTCTTCACCTACTCCGCCTGGTCCTTCTTCTGGAATCGTTGCTGCTGCTCCATATGCGGGCCAGTTTTTAGCACAGGGGCCGGAAATCGCAAAAGCCAGAAAGATCTACGTTAATATACTCTTTCAGAGAACTTGCTTAATCGTTGGCGCTATTTTCGGAATATTCTCAATCTATTGGGGTGCACTGTGGCAGCTTCCAGCGCGTAGCCTGCGAGGTTGGATTGTGGTACGTTTTTTGCTGGTATTGTGGTGAATGCGCGCTGACATAGTCGGATCATCGAAGGACTTTGATGGCGATCAGATTGGCGAGTTCGTCACCCCTGTACTCAGTACAAATACAGCTTTCAGTCGTGTCGTCGACTGGCGTGTACTGCCTGCTGCTAAATTCCCGAATGGGCCGGACGATGTGATCGCTGCCTTGTTGGATGAACAATGTTGGGTGGCTGTAACCAGTTGAGTGGGATTGGTTAAAAGAATCCACTGGCATTGTTGACCTTCTCGTGAACAGTCAACCCAGGAGCAACGCGAAACTTGAACAACAGTCTGAGTGGGGGTGGCTCAGGGTCGGCTCCTTCCAGTGCTATCACTGCTTATGCACTCGAAGCTCGGAATGAAAATGCATTGTGAGTTGACGCATATTACTGGTATTGGTATTGTAACTGAAATTTGATGATGCTTTGATTCATAGCAGAACGCTGTTAAGACCTACAGTCAGTACAAAGTCCCAATTTTAGTATCGACGTACTGACCCCTTTGTAAGATTACGACACTTTTAGATGAGGTCACGCACGCGTATGCGGTGAAAGTAATGGCAGATGTAGTCCAGTCAAATACATCAATTGCGACGCTTTCGCCAGATATATTGACGCGACCAATATACTTTACGCTGCAAAATTTGCGACCTTTTGATGTACCAGTGTGAGTCTGATATCCACACCAGTAGAGGATATGAAATCTCAGCATTGTATATGCAGAGCCACAGCGGTTACGTTTATTGGCCTCATTTATCTTTTAATTCTATCATTCATCGTGGTTGTAAGTGGACAGTTAATGTCTATGAATGATCACTCACCTATTGCAGAATTCTGGAATACTCGCAAGAGCTGTCTCGGGCATAGAACGAAAATTAACAACAGCTTCGTTGATCCGGGTTCGAATCGTGTCGCCAATTCTTATATATTTCGTGCTTTCAGTACGTCACTTTCAGTATTCGACCTTGGGAGTGTATTGACGAGTTCGGCAGCTGGCATACTCATTGCTGACCAAGGCATTCAAATTGCCCTTTGATAGACAGTGCGTACCCCGCCGAAAGTTATTGCTGAGCATTCTAGTCTAATGCAAATTAGTTTTGGCCGGGCGGGGTTCGTGTTGTTCTGGATGTTGTCCTGGTTTGGAATGATGGCAGCGTGCGTTTGGGCCTCGGAAATGGGCTGTTTCCAGTCGCTGACAAGCTTTTAGAGGTCTGGCACTGGAGTCGATGATGACTCTGTTGACGATTAAGTACATCCAGGTGTTCTTGATTTTGTGGATCATCGGTTGGTCCGTGGCGTGAGTTGCAGTGTAGCCGACTAACGGGGTTTCACAGGAAACGTGTCGGTATGCCTATGGCCCATTGATGCCCTTCCGGTACTGTACAACTACGGACACGCGGCGCCATTTTACCAGATATCCCGGGGTGTGAGAAGCATCGTGTTTGGGACCAAGAACGAATGTGAGCGACTAATAACGACCCGAAATATGCTTGCTGAGTGCATTGACAGTGGGATTAAACTTTGGAATTTTGGCCGTGTGGATAGCAATATCTTGTATTTCACTGCCGGTGTTGCAGTGGAATGTGCGAAGAGGAGAGAGCCGAAGAGCGGCGGCGGCAGGGCAAGGTAAAGTGTGAGAATGTAAATACGCGACATGTAATTGGATAGTAAATTTAGGCGTGAATCGCGACTGTTATTTATTCAGTCATCATCCTCTTTTATCTTTCTTCCTTCCGTTTACTTTCTCGCAATAATGTCTCTTCTTCGTCCCCCCTCATCTCGCGTGCTCTCTCCCGCTCCTATGCAACAACCCACGCGTCCGGGAAAAGGTGATTGGGATGCCTATCCAGTCTCTCTGTCAATATCTCACGTACGTTCTCAGTCCCACAGGTGAGCTTTTCGACCACCTAAGTTCAACCACTTGCCATATTCAGTATCGTGTCCTTAGCCATCGTTATGCTCAACATGGGGGTCCGTCCACCGTATGTTGACGCGTCATCAATCTTCTCCTTATTTCATATTCAACTCGGGGTAATTTAGGTTGAAGAAACCCACGACTTCTTGAAGAACCTCTTCATGGACGGAGACCTCATTCCACTGCCCTTCCAGCGCTTCCTCGCGCCGTTTATTGCCCGAAGGCGAACGCCCCAAATTGAGAAGCAGTATGCTGCTATTGGAGGCGGTTCTCCGATTCTTCACTATACCCAGTTGCAAGGTGACGGAATGGCCCAGCTTCTTGACGAGCTTCACCCGGAAACGGCCCCGCATAAAGCCTACGTTGCTTTCCGTTATGCGCGGCCTCTTACCGATGCGACTGCCCGACAGATGAAGGAGGACGGTGTGAAGAGAGCCATCGCATTCACACAATACCCACAATACAGTTGCAGTACTACCGGAAGCAGTCTCAATGAACTATATCGTAAACGGAAAGAAACTGGACTGGACAACATCGAGTGGAGTGTCATAGACCGATGGGGTACTCATCCCGGTTTCATTGAGGTATTCTTAAAAATTTTACATTTTTATTCCGAGTGACCGATCCTTTCCGTCCAATGTAGGCAGTCGCGCAAAACATCGAGGCAGCATTGGCTAAATTTCCAGCAGAAAAACGTGCTGAAACTGTATTACTGTTTTCTGCCCACTCTTTGCCCATGTCTGTCGTGAATCGCGGAGATCCCTATGTGCTGGAAGTCTCCGCTTCTGTCGCAGCAGTGATGAAAAGGTTGGCACACTCAAATCCTTACCGGTTGGTGTGGCAATCGCAAGTCGGGCCGTCAGCGTGGATGGGTATGCAGACGGGTGAGGCTTTGAAGGGGCTCGCTCGGCTGGAAAAGAAGCAAGTGGTACTTGTTCCTATCGCGTTTACAAGCGACCACATCGAGACACTCTACGAACTTGACCTGGAATATGCCAAGGAGGCCAAAGAGGCAAGCTTTCTTCCTACCCGCCCCTGTTTCATTAACTGATGGAGAATGATCCCAGCATGGCATTGAAGTCCATCGAGCCGAATCGTTGAATGATTCACCTGTGTTCATTCGAGCACTCGCCGACATTGCAACAGAACACCTCCGAGACTGTGCCGCGGGGAAGGGACCCACAAGCATTCAATTGGGTCTTCGATGTCCAGGATGTACTAACGCAACGTGCGGCCAGCAAAAAGCTTGGTTTAAGCGAAGTGGGAGATAAGATGCGTGTATTTATAGAAT
The DNA here is from genome assembly GCA_023853785.1 of Psilocybe azurescens. Lineage (NCBI taxonomy): Eukaryota > Fungi > Basidiomycota > Agaricomycetes > Agaricales > Agrocybaceae > Psilocybe > Psilocybe azurescens. Next base: position 171,018 of record JAJIRX010000181.1, on the reverse strand, counting down.
TGGTGATACCCTCAATGCGAAATTGTCGAAATGGCCTGGCATTGAAAGCTTGGAGGGATATTTGAATGAGATTACGTTGGTGAAGGTGTAAGGATGCCCGCGGTCGTAGAAAACCAAGAAGAGACTGAGTGGGGCTGAGTCAGCAAAATAAGATGGCAAGAACGCAGAGTAACAAATTCCACTCGGACTACTTAGTGTACATATAAAGAGCTATGGTTTGAATACTCACTCTTCCATCTACTTTCACCATGGTCCGTACAACTGTTATCTCAGCTCCGGGAAAGGTTCTGGTCGCTGGAGGCTATCTTGTTCTCGATCCAGCATATTCTGGCGTCGTCGTTTCAACCTCTTCGCGCTTCTATACCGCCATCCGCGATAATTCTTCTCTCAAACCAGCCACCTTACGCGTTCGATCTCCCCAATTTCTCAATGCGACGTGGTCCTATACGGCTGCCATAGATTCTTCTGTGACGATCGAGGCAGCGGCAGAAAAAGTCCGTATATTTCTCGAATCGTATGATCTCGACTTTTCGTTGATCCTTTGTCGCGGAATTAGCTCGAGCAAGAATAAATTCGTTCACCTTGCCCTGCAACACACTATTGCTCTCGCTGTTGAAATCAAGGGCCCCGCTGCTGTCCAAGAAGTCCTATCCAAAGCGCTCGATATCACCATCGTTGGCGACAATGACTTTTACTCCCAACGTGCAAAAGTGCGCCCGCTCTCCTTGCAGTCGATCCTGATCTCAAGTATTAATGTGCTTCTAGCTTGAGCAGTTAGGCCTTCCCCGAACGATCGAGTCTCTGTCGAGCATCCCACCATTTTGCCCGACCGAGGTCAATCTCTCTGATGTGCACAAGACTGGACTGGGTTCTTCGGCAGCTCTGATTACTTCTCTCACCTCCGCCCTCCTCGTCCATCTATCCGTGATCACCCAGGCGTCTCTTTCCGACGATGTCGGAGACGGCCGCCGCCTCGCACACAACCTAGCGCAGTTCGTGCACTGTTTCGCGCAGGGTAAAGTCGGTAGCGGCTTTGATGTCTCCGCGGCTGTCTTCGGTAGCCATCTCTACACGCGATTTGACCCAGGTGTTATTCAAGGCTTGATGGGCGATAACTTGGTATGTGCCTGCAAATGTTTCGAAAATATCGATTTCTACCTCTTTCCGTTGCTTTTTCTGTCCATTCAATGACGTCACTGACCGAGGTTAACTGCTTGCTATTTTGTAGCCGAAGTTGTACCCTGTTCTGTCTCCTTCCAATGAGACGTGGAATTATCGTATCGGAAACTTCAAACTCCCTCCTTATACCCGGATTATGCTCGCTGATGTGGACGCGGGCAGTGATACCCCATCTCTTGTCGGAAAGGTCCTTACATGGCGCAAAGAGCAGAAGAACGAAGGTGATTGCTTTCTCTGGCATCGTCTGGGTGTTGCTCTGAAGCATGTATCTTTGGCACAGCGGACGCTCTATGGAATCATCTTGACAAGTTGAATCAGTCGCTCGCGAAAACCCTCCTCCAACTCTCGGAACTTCACGACAAAGACCCTGCAAATTACAAGAGTGCTGTCAAATATATATCCTCCCTTCAAGCCGTGCAGGTAAGAGACTTATATTCTCTCCTAAAATGCATAAAATAAATTTCTTTCCAGTGGGACGCAAACCCTTCTTTGCCCAAGGAAGAGGTGCCAATTGTCCGGACTTTCTATGAGGTCCGCCGTCTCTCAGAGGTTCGATACTTCCCCTAGATCCAATCACGCATAGATACTAAATTTCTTGACGTATGAAGGAAATTCGAGCACAGATGAGAAAGATGGGAACCCTCTCCGGAGTTCCCATCGAACCCGTGGAGCAGACTAAATTGCTGGACACCTGTGTGGCTCTTGCAGGTGTCATCGGAGGAGGAGTTCCCGGTGGTAAGCCCCTTTACTAACCTAAATGTCCTACAGTGCTTTTAACGACTCTTTCCTTTCCCAAAAAGCTGGCGGATACGACGCTGTTTGGCTGCTTGTGTGCGATCCGGAAAACAGCAAACACGCGCAAACTCCTCTCGAATGCGTCGAGCATATATGGAGCACGTACACGGAGCTCAGTGTGTCTCCTCTGTCGTCTAAAGAGAGCCTCGCAAAGGGAATCCGTCTTGAATCTGTCGATGATATACCGGGCCTGGCAGGCGTCGTGAATGCAGCTTGATCCATAGCATCCATCCACAAGTCCAACCGGCTTATAGGCCATAAATAAATTACTAATTACATTGCCATCCTATGTAAAAATGGTCCATCTTGATCTAGACTAAATTAATATACACAACACAGCAAATGGTATATATTCTGAAAAATTATCAGCTTTCTTTTTCTCTCTCCCTCCGCCTCAATGGCTCGAGCTATACACAAATCTTTGCTGCGCCTTCTGGAGTCCATGATTTAGCAAGTGCGAGGAAGAGAGAGATGCTCATGACTACGATCCCGAACAGGACACATATGACCGCGGGGAGTTTTGTTCGACTGTGCCATGGCAGCTTTTTGTCCACTAGTTTGATGTAGCAGGCAGCGGGGAAGATGAACGCCAAAGCGGTCGCAGACACGCCGCCTGTTATTTCGAGCATGACACCCAGATCGCATGTTATTAGAGCCACTGGGTTGAGTGAAGGGATAAATGATAAAAGATGTCAGGAGGTAGCAGGAGTAAATAAACCTAGTCCGTACCAAACATAGATGCAAATAATATGGTGGTGGTAAAAAATAAGTGCCGTTGCGGGCTGAAGACTTCGTGTGAGAAGAAGAATTGTTCGATGACCTGGAAATTGAGAGCTGCTTGTTAGATTGTAGATACAAGGGAAACAAAAGAAAAACGATCTTGTCCGCGAAATAGGAATAAGCACCTACCTCTCTGCAGACAAATAACTCCAATGGAAGCGTTGTGAACATGTTCAACCCGAACGAAAAGCGCGCAATGTTGATCAATGTGTCATTCTATAGCAAAGATAGCGGAAGGAATCAGCTGAAGAGAGAGAAAAGATGAGAAATGGGGCTGTCGCAACGCACCGCCGGAAAGTTGTTTAGGATATTTCCTTGAGTCTTGTCCGTAAAGACTACATATGCAGAGATAGAGAGCATCAAGCAGGAAATGAGTGAGATTAAAGTCGAAATATGCGTGACTTTAGCGAATCTGTCTAGTGTAGGTGTGCGTAGGCTTCCATAGATTAAGAGAGAATTATGATGGCAGACTATAACAGCAACATGCGTCAGTACTTTTGGTTGCGAGGAGCATGGATTTGCACATGAACTTACCGAAAGCAAAACTGATAACACCAATAGCTTGAAAGATACCTGGCTCGATTATCGAGAATTTGCCCTCTTGTTTACCCTTCAATTCTTGTGGGACGTGAGGGCCTTCTATGAAGACCGAGAATACAATGATGAGCATGCCCACGAGTGCCAGGCCAGATGCGCGGGCGAGTTTGTGGATATCGCGGTAGAGTGATAGAGGATAGGAGAAACATATGGTACAAAATGCGATGACAAATTGCCGGTTGGCAAATATTTTGAGGATGGGTATCGTTGGTAGTGTGGGGAATACAGAACGGAGGACTTGGGGGAGAGTGTCACCGATTATAATGCCAAATGCGCACATGCCTGATGTGATGATTTAGGCTGACGTGTTTTAGTCTGATCAGAGAGAGACGCTTACCTCCGAAGGCAAAGGCGAATTGGAAGAAGGAAACGGCCGCTCGTCCACTGGAGCCAAAGCAGTGTGTCATTATGTCGATGTAGGAGTGACCTCCGCTGAGTTTGGCATTGATAACGATGAGGCGGATGGTCCAGTCCGTTACTACGGAAAGGGCGACGAGGAGGATAAGACCGGTAAAGAAACCAGCTTGACGAATAGCGTATGGAAGACCTGGGCTCGAGAGCTTTGTTAAGCCAGCGCCAGACAGAATACGGAGAGTTTACACTTACCGATGATACCTATTCTGGGTGAGTATATTGAAGAAAGGCAAGGGCCGGAGACATACCTGCGCCTAGAATAGAGTTGGCCATGTTCGCGATCGAGTCCACGAGTCCACCGCCTGCAGTTCGTTTGGCAGCTATTTCATCCAAGTCGAGTGTGTCGTCGCCTATGGTGACTGTGTTCCCGTTGGTGCCGTGGAGAGGCAGTGAAGCGTCCAGGCTTCGTCGAGAGGCCGAAGAGTCGAAGAGACCGACGAGGAGGGGCATTCTGCGGTCATGGGCGCCGTTTGGTCCTATACGGGAGCGATTTAATTCATTTACGGAATCATCGTCAAGCTCGTCCGAGTCCTGCTCGAATTCTGGAATGTAATCAAGGCAAGAAACAGAGTCAGAGAATGTGATGTGATGTTAAATGAAACAACGACTTGCGTATTTCGCGGCTGGATGTTGTTGACCGCAGAGGCGGTGCAATGAGCTGGACCTCTTCTTTGAAAGAGACGCTGTGGGTGCTCCGTGCGGTTTGGGGGAAACTAGGGCGCTTGAACCTTCCAGATCATCGTCGGAGTCTTCCCCTGTTGTGAATAGGGTGCGAGGACTGGGGTGTTCTCGGGCATTGAGAAGTGGCTGCCTTGATTCTGATTCTGAAGAGAGGTCTTGCCGTGAGGGCGTAGACTGTTTGAACATGGTGGGTATGAATTATGAGCAGGGCATTGAGAGCCGTGCAGGGTAAACGTAGAGGTTTGTAGCTGAGTGCTAAGACGGTAGAGTGTCTCTAGGCGGTAGTAAACACGTACAAAGCGTATCAATACGTATTGAAGTAAAAAAGATAAGCAGGAATCTTCTCTATAGCTGACTCTGGACAGTCAACACATTTTCTTGTCATGTATTCCCACTACTATCTCTTCGTTTTGTACCCCGCCTTGTGTCATCTCGCCCTTGCCGCTTCTTCGGCTGCCCCAGAGGCCGTTGCCACCCAGTACAATCTAGCAACCAGCACAACTCTACCCTTTCCCTCTGCAACCCAGTCCTCCAACGAAACACAGGATCTCCTGGTCTCAAAATGGTCCCTCAACAGGGCGCGCATCCAGGATGGCCCCGATAATCTCGCCTTTGTCGACGATCCCTTCCCCAATTCGCAGCCCGCAGGCACCTCTGGCTCCGCGCCCTCCAGCGGCCCCGTGCTGCGCGTTACATACCCGGAAGGCAGCTTCTCGCATGATACAGGCGGCGCCCAGTTCTACTCGCTGTGGAATACGTCCGATGGCTCGAGTTTCAATTCGATGATGGTTTCTTATGATATCGCCTTTGACTCGAACTTTGATTGGGTGAAGGGCGGGAAGCTGCCCGGTCTGCGCGGTGGGCTGAACTCGACGGGATGCAGTGGTGGTAACAAGGCAACCGGTGTCGACTGTTTCAGTGCCAGATTAATGTGGCGGAAAAACGGGGCGGGCGAGGGTGCGTGCTTTCTACTGTTTTCTTGCCTTTACGCGTTGACTTTGGGCGTCTAGTTTATGCTTACATTCCTACTCCCAACAATCTTTGCTCGGACAAGTCTATTATTTGTAACTCGGATTTCGGTGTTTCTATTCAGAGAAACAACTTTGGTTTCGTCAGTGGACAGTGAGTGTGATATGCACCTTTGCGTTGACGCTCATAGATGATTTATCTATCTGAAGATGGACACGAGTAACGTTGCTAGTGCAACTCAACAATCCCCCTGATGTTGCTAATGGTTATATGGCACTCTAGTTGGTGATGCTGATTTGTGTTGAGATTGCATTACTAATGGCTGTTCAGCTTCAACGATCAGCTTGCCGTGTCCCAGCAGAATCTACAAATCCGTGCGGCCGATTCTGTTGTCGCCAATGGATTCTACTTCTCGTGAGCCTCTCTGTATACTCGTTCTTGAAAATGCAACTCACGTTTTCCTGCAGGACATTCTTTGGAGGTGATTTCTCATGCTGCTGCGCAACTCTCCACACGTTGGCTGATTCTGTTATAAACTTAGGTTCTGACACGAGCTGGGCCACCCCAGTGACAACGCACACCTACTTCCGCAACATCCGGCTCTGGGGAAGTAACGCTCCATCAACGCTGATAGGCACTACAGTGAAATCGCAGGCGCCAACGACGTACAGCTCCTCTGCGACGCTGGTTCTCACTCTCCTCGCGGTTGTCGTGGGTTCCCTGTTTTGTATTTAAATCTAAATTTGAATAAGGGGGACGGTTTACGTTACCTGTGACCTTGAATGACTTTTTATTTACTACATATACCACAGAATGATACCATTGTGTATACTAGCACACTCTTTTTAGGCAGATTATACAAGTATAATTGGACTGGATTTCAGGATTATTACCCCAGGCGGGAATGGGATTAAGCGCTCCCGAGTCGATCAGATCTAATCTTATCGTGCCTAATTGAGTAATTACGTTGGCGAGCCAATCGCACAAGGAGGATTTTCGATCCGGTGCTGTATAAGCACTACCCTGCACTACTTGAACTCGTTTAACTTTTTCCATCCTATATATTACCATACCATACTCCAATTCATAGTCTTATTGGGATGGCGTTCTCTGGTGCGCTGGTACGCTATGCTGATCTTGGCTATTTTACATTTGTGCTGACCGATGGGTAGACACTTACGGACCTGAACGATTTCATCACCCCTGCGCAGGCTTGTATCAAGCCTGTAGAGCAGAAGGACGTCCCGGAGAAGCGAGAGAGGGATGCGGGTGCTGCTTCGGTGCATATGCCTTCTTCTTGTTGATTCGACTTTGCTTATCCTTTTGTAAAGACGGAGATTCGGATTGACTCCAGCGGGGCGTACTATGAAGTGTCCTCTGAACCAGGACTCATGTCCTCTAATTCGATTGCATCGTCTTCAACAACTTTGGGGACGAACACAAACAACAAACTTGCGCAGGCCCAGATAAGCTTGAACGACTGTCTCGCGTGCAGGTGTGTAACAGTGATTCTCATTCCCGAAACCTATTATATGTATAGTAATTATTTACTAAGTGGGTGCATCACGTCGGCGGAATCTGTGCTTATAACGCTGCAGTCGCACACGGAGGTGCTCAACTTTCTGGATGCGAATAGGAATCCTGGGCTTGAAGAGAAGGAGAGGAAGATCCCTGTGGTGTCGATAGCGCCACAGTCGTTGGCGTCGTTGGCTGCGTCCCTGGCTTCTTCTTGCTCGACAACGACCAATGACAACATCACGCCGCGGCAGGTCCTCCGGCGACTCAGGGTGTTCTTGAAGGACGTCCTGGGGTTCGCGCATGTGTTTGACACGACGTATGCGCGCGAGCTAGCGCTGCGGGAGCATGTGAAGGAGTTCTTGGAGCGGAGGGCGGGCGCGGAGCGGGGGAGGAAGGAGCCTGCCTATGCTGGCGAGTGCGTGTCCCAAGGTGGATATGCTACGCGGAGAAGGCGCACGCGGAGATGCTGCCGTACATCGCGAAGACGAAGAGCCCTCAGCAGGTTATGGGGACGCTGGTCAAGTCGTGGATGGCGCCGCGGTGGGGGAAGACGTGAGTTTGGTTCTTGTTTTTTTTCTTTGTTTCTTGTTACTATCTGACGTCGAACAGGCCGGATGGGGTGTATCACGTTACGGTGATGCCGTGTTATGACAAGAAATTGGAGGCGTCACGCAAGGATTTCTACGATGAAATCTACGCGACACGGGAGGTGGACTGCGTGATCACGACGGGGGAACTGGAACTGATGATGCGGGAAAGAGGATGGGATCTGTCTGCTCCCGTGGCAGGCGAACTAGACGGAGCAGCACACGCGGACGAGGGCGTTCCGGAGCTGGTGCAGCACAGCGGAACATCTTCTGGATCATACCTGCAATCGATCATGGAGCACCTGTTGGCTAGAAGCGCGAATGCAGAGGTTGGAGTGAAGATGATCCGAAATACAGATTACGAAGAGTACACGATTACAGAGGGGGAGAAGGTTATGTTCAAGGGCGCTAAATGCTACGGGTTCCGAAATTTGCAGAATATAGTACGGAAGGTGGGGAAGGAACAGGGGGTGCGGACTGGGACAGGAGCAGCGGGGAGAAATGCGACGGACAGCAATTAAGAAGACAGATATAGAGAAGAAATATGACTATGTGGAGGTGATGGCATGTCCTGGGGGATGTGTTAATGGGGGAGGACAGCTGAAGCCGACCGCGGCTGTGGAGATGGAAGGAGGCGGCGGGGACGGGGACGGGGACGGGATGCCGAGTGGAAAGTGGGGGACAAGGAATGGACGCGGAAGGTGGAAGAAGCGTATTGGCGGGGAGAGTCAGAGTCAGAGTCGTGTGAACTGATAGAGTTGGGTGTAGAATTGGGGTTACGGACAGAGTACCATGCAGTAGAGAGTGATGTGATCGGTCTTGCAGTCAAGTGGTAGTAGAATTAACATTAGCGGCGACGACGAGCACCAGGGCCATTGAACCAGTATTCGCATTCACGACAGAAGTCGGGGGATCTGACGGTTATTGTTTCACTGGCGTCGGGTTCAAAGTACTGGAGAGGGTGAGTTTGGATGTTGATACTAGAGAGAGGGGACATACCCGTTTGCAGTGGGGACAGTGGGGACAGTTGGGTGCGTGGCGGTCAGAGTTGATGCAGAACCGACTCATACAGTCCAATTTAGACACCTTGCGAGTCTGTACCCATAGTCAGTGACATGGCAATAAGAATTAGCAGGCAGACACTTGCAATGATATAATGGCCACATCCATGCTGCGTACCCTCGCTACAAAGCCACGTCAGAAACAGCAACCAGCTCAAAAATAAGGGCAGGGACCGACGTATTAAGACGACACATTTTGCGGGGAAATAAATTAAAAACACTTCTCCGAGCCTTTATGTTGTTTGATTGTCGCTGTCAGCAAACAAGGCACGCTGCATCCTTTGCTTCCCCACACATGTCCACACTCACCACCCGTTCACGCACCGGTCTCTTCCTCTCCTACCGCGACTCAACTGCTCGTTCGTCCGCTTACACCGACCACGACTCGGAGCATCAGGGTCTCATCAGTCACATTGCCATACACATACCCCCTCTCTGCCTCCCCAGTGGTCAGTCTCCGTTTCCCCTGTCTTCTAGTCCGACTCACCACACTTCCCCACTAGGGTCGATGTTTCTGACCAGGTAGAACACATTCTCGCAGACACCCACGCAAACAGTATCTATCCATCTCTCTTTGCTCCCTTGATTTCCCTAGCTTATATATCATCTAGTTCTCGCACTCGATAAACTACACGCAAAACATGTCCTTCCAGGCTTCTCTGACCGCTCTCAGGAAGAACGCGACATAGAGTCTCTCACAAACCTCATCACAAAGGTTTCTTCTTTCTCTTTCTCTTGTCCTTTTCTCTGACACTTTCTCACAAGGACTTCCGCACATGCCATGCCCTCATACAGCGTATATCTACTGTCTTTCCTCCCAATCCCCAATTGAACACACATGAGGCAAGAGCCGGAAAAAATGTACAGCGTGGCCTTGCTGCAAAGGTCCAGGATCTATCAGCCACTTTTCGGAAGAAACAACGCGTGTATATGGACAGTGCGTCCCCACTTTTTTTCCTTTCGCGTACTCCTTCTCTGCTCATGCTGCTCTCCTTGTCCCATCTTGTACTCCATCTCTTATCGATTCCCGTCACGCGAACGCAGGACTCCAGGGTCATGCGACCAAAAATCAAGATCTTCTCCTCGCCTCCGGCGCTATTTCTCTCAAAGGCTCCGATGGAATGTCCGCTGTAGATGACGATATTCAAGCTGCCGTCTGTACCCTCCCCCACATTTTCTTGTATTCTTCCTCTTGTCTTGCTTACTTTTCTCCCCAGTCACATACTACACAACAGTCCCTGTCTCTCGTCCAGGCAGATTCCTCTCAGCATCTTCAAACTCGCGATCGTGAGCTTAGCGAAATCGCAAAATCAATAGCGTCCCTGGCAGAGCTCTTCAAGGATCTCTCTGTGCTGGTCATAGACCAGGGAACCATGCTCGACTCTGTCGAGTTTAATATCGAGCAGACTGCCGTGCATATGGAAGATTCTGTCACCATTCTTACCGAAGCAACAAGATACCAAAAGAACACGGGAAGGCGCAAGTGTATCTTTCTCTTGTTACTCATCATCTTTGGCCTGATCGTTGTTCTTATCTTCAAACCGAGACGGAAGACTTTACCTCCGACACCCTCATCACAGCCGCACAATGCCAGTACGACGGCCTTCATCGCCGTGATGCCCCCATAGCTACTGTCTTTGATTTTGTAGTATTTATTTCGTTGCCACGTAGACTACTTTTAGTATTTTAATAAACCGCTAATTTAGAGGATTGGATTTGGTTCAATCTTTTGATGACCTCGAGCGAAGATACGACCCAGCTTATTCCTAAAGCAGCGTTGCGTAACAAGAACACGAGGCAACAGGATCAACTCGACCCGTGGAGCTATCACGTTCCAGGAACCAATAGTAAGCTCCATAGAGAAGAATCGGAGAGCGAGAGCGACGGTAACACCAACACTCAATCTTATTCAACACAAAACTACTCGCGGGAAGACAGGTCTCTTCACCAGTCGATGTCATATCCGCCACAGCGTCCGCCGTTCGAGCAGCAGCAACAGCAGCAGTCATCGCTGAGTGGGGGATCGTATGACCCTGAGCGAGGCGGCGCTTCCGCGTCCGTGTCGTTTGCGGGGTTGCCGAGCTCGGGGGGCAGTGGGAAGGTCAGGCAGCAGGGAGAGTATTTGGAACTGGGAGGTCCGGGACCGGGGGGTATGCTCATGCGAACCAGAGCGATCTGAGGCTGCCTGATGGGGAGGTGCCCACGACCAAGGTGCGTATACTGATGATGCCTGTTAAAGGTGGAACTTGAACTGGACATTTGACTTTACCTTAGGTTGGAAGGTTATACTCGTACTTGATTAGCGTGTCGATCGTCACGCGCTGGATATTATTCATCGTTCCTATACTCGGTATTATATGGATTCCTGGCATATTGAACTTGACCACCTTCCCGAACGCAAAGGTCTGGCCACTTTTCGGTTTACTTATCCTGCGCACAAGGTTGAACTTGGTTTTAATTAGGTGTGGGGGTCAAATTGCTTTGGTGGAGTATCTGGTTGAGCGTGCTTTGGGGAGGTGCGTTTTTGTTCAGTGCTTGTGAGGATGGGGTTCGATTCGATTCGATAATTCATCTTCTATTTATGTGAATGAATTATAGGGTGGTGGGCGTCGCTTGCTGCTGCGTAAGGCTATATTCGTTCCGGGGTTTCATATTGTCGCTTATAACTGTCTGTCTAACTAGACGCATCGCGCCGTACCTGATCAGAGCAACCGTCGGAGTGGTAGCTGTCAGCACGCGGCGCTATATTGATTGGCTGCAGGCCCTCCATCGGTATTGTTAACCCCGACGACTCCTATGCTTAAAGTTAATATCAAAATGATCTTAGATATATCGCGCTCTTCGTGTGGACGGCCGCGCTCTGGGGCTCGTTCAACCCGGTTATCGTGGTCCACCAGGACAGAGGCGGTCAGACCATCATTGCGAATACGACGAGCACCACCGGCGAGACGATCACGGTTCCGTCGAGGAGCGTCGCGGCTGTGAGCTTGATCGCCAAACTACTCTTCTCAATGCTGCTGTGCACGGCACTCCTCCTCTTTGAGAAGTTTGCTATCCAGTGGATCGCGGCCAAGTTCCATGAACGGTCGTATTCAGGTGCATTTTTTCTTTCTTTATTTTTTTTTCTCTTACCGGCACTGCTTCTGAAAATGTGTTCAATTACAGATCGTATTGCGGACCAGAAGTTCGCCGTCAAGACGCTGGTTACGCTGTACCGCAACTCTTCGGATATCCCTGGGAGATCGGATACGCTGGGGCGTGGGCATACGAAAGACGCGAGCGTCAATCCGAAGCGCCTGTTCCGCAAATTCAGGGAGGGTGTTCGGTTCGCGACGACGACGACTGCGACTGCTTTTGGGAACGTCGCTTCGGAGATTGCTGGAAGGCGAGTTTCTTTTGGTTATCACAGTCAGTGAATTTTGCAGGCTTGGGCTGATAAATTTTGGTCGGTTAGTTCTGTTTTGCAGCCGAATTCTCCGCAGGCGATTATTAAGACTGCTCTCGAGTCTGCTAACAAGTCACGTTTGGTATGCCTGCAATATCTTTAAGCAATCCTACTTCTCATTCTCCCAATAATGATAGCTTGCTCGTCGGATTTACTACTCCTTCGCACAAAAGCAAGCGGAATATATGCTTGTAGAAGACATTCAAAGGTTCTTCCCTAACAAAGAAGATGCGGACGCGGCCTTTGCATTATTCGATAAGGATGGGAATGGAGATGTGTCAAGGGACGAAATTGAGATGGCTTGTTTGTGCGTTTTCAGTTGTACTAAGTATGCGAAAATTGGAAATGACTTTATTCTTATATCGAATATAGGGAGTTTCACCGCGAACAACTGTCTATCGAAAATTCCATGCGAGACCTCGATAGCGCTGTTGGTAGATTGGACAACATCTTGATGTCGGTGTATGTTATTATTGCAGCACTGATTATTGCCGTTGGTCTGGTACGCGCGTAATTCCTTTTTTTTTATTTAAAAAATTCATCCTCGTGGATGTGATGGGTTGATATTCATATATTTTTTCCACGTTTGCGTATAGGAAGCTCAACTGGTGACTCTCGTAACGGGAGCTGGAACTCTGATTCTCGGTCTCAGCTGGCTGATTGGCGGGAGTCTACAGGAGGTGTTGACCAGTATTATATTCTTGTTCATTAAGCACCCCTTCGATGTGGGCGATCGGGTGGTGCTCAATAAGGAAACATATACAGTCAAAGAGATCCGGTTGCTTTCTACCGTTTTCCTGGATTCGAACTCTGGCCTGGTGCAAGCTCCGAACAATCAGCTCAATACATTGGTATAGATCTTATATTGCAAGTTTCTTCGATGTTCCTGACGCGTGTTTTTGTGTGGTTCTAGTTCATTCAGAATATTCGTCGTAGTCCCCAGGTGAGCTCATCCATGTAGTAAATGGGTATCTTCATATCTAAAATGAATCGATAAAAAAAAAAAAAGATGTCAGAAACGTTTACGTTTGATGTTGCCTACTCTACTTCCTTCGAAGATTTGGAGCGACTGCGCGAGAAAATGCTCGCTTTCGTCACTGCGGAGCGAAGAGATTACCAGACGGTGTTCGATGTCAAAGTCAAAGGTGAGCGGGTTCCGCTTTCATAGGAGATGTCCCCTTTTTGAATGTTTTTGACCCTTTGGGTCTATGTTAGATTTCCCTGATCAAGAAAGAATGACTTTATCTGCTGACATCAAGTACAAGAGCAACGGTCAGCAAGCTGCGTTGAAATGTCAGTGTTGTTTTTAATTTATATTTTTACGAGGGTTATATATATATTCGTCCTTACGTGAACTGCTCCCCCTGTCTTATAGCGAAACGTCGAAACAAATGGATATGCGCTCTGAAAGCGATTCTGGGAGAACTCAAGATCTATGGGCCTGGAGGAGATCCTAACCCCCTCCTGGAGTAACCCGTTACACAAAAGTCCCTTGGGACACCATCCAAGCCCAGGATCGCAAAGATGCGGCCCCACAGATGCCACAGGCAAATCTCGACCAGATGCCACCATCTGGCGGATGGAAATTGAGCGACAAAAACGCGGCGATTCGTAAGTTTTATCTGTCTGACATTGCGTGTTGGAAAATCAAGATTAAAAACCCATCTTCTCTTCCTCCCGATAGTCGATAGTGCCGACAGCATATTTGGGGATTCGGCAGAGGTGAGTTGACATTTAGTAGTGTTTTCGGAGCCTTCTTTTCTCTTTTTTTTTCCCTTTCTTGGGTACGCCTGCGCTACTAGCCGCTGACTCCACGGATTTTCACAGCTGCACTTGACGAACCCGCGACGCGAGATGTCGCAGGACTCCATTTTCGGAGATACCGCTATACAGCCCGGAAGGACAGCTGTATCACAACCTGCTTCGAGAAGTTTGCAGACCGGTCCTCCGCATCCGGCTGACATCTTTGAGATGAGACCTCGCTGATGCTGATTGCCTCTTCAAAGAACTACTGATGCTTCAATGCTTACCGCTTACACGCCCTGGGCCTGATCGGCTATGGAAGGAAAGGAAGAGGATTGCTGAGCAAGATTATATATATCAATTTACATTACTACATATTTATACCCTGATTTCTTGCTTTTTCTTTACTTTTTATACATGGAACAGAGCAGCCAGCGCAGAATAAAGAGATCTAGAAAAACTGATATCGTACGCTGCGTAACTAGACGTTCCAACCATTTGCTCGCCGATCTGGACTTCCCCAGCCAGCATTGGCGCCTGCTGCCCAGCCACCACCACCACCCGAATTTGGTTGACTGCTCCATGAATTAGATGCGCCTCCTCCTCGTGATGGACTTGTTGATCCACCCCATGCAGTTGTTGGTGGAGCCGTGTTAGGTGAGGCCCAAGTGGTCCCGGCGGTCCATGGTGTATCTATTACTGGGCCATGCCCGTTAGCCTGAACATCGTTTGACGCCATGTCGTGATCTGGTCCGCTTTTGAGGCCGAGAATGAGATTGGCGAGTTTAGTCTGCAGTTCTGCCAGACCCTGGAACTCGAACTATTAGATTCGCTGGAGTGCAGGAGAGGTTCCCGCTCTTACCTTCATAACCACCTCTTGTGGTCCAAGGCTGCCGTCAGTTTCGACCTCGAAATAGAATTTGTTAGGTTTTGCGTTGAAATCAAAGACTTCGTCGTCCCTTGGGGGTTCTTCTTCTTTCGCGTTTTCGCCCAGAGGCCACTCACCCTTGATGTCGGTCTCGTACCAGTAAGTCGTGTGGCGTAGTTTATTATATGGATCATATTCGAATGAGACGGCGGAACAGGGGGAAAATTTGGCATGTTCTTTAGCGATACCCTAGATAATGCCGATAAGAGTAAGAAATCGAGCAAAAATTAATGAATACGTACTTTTTAGCCGTACACCGTATCTTCAATTCCTGCCCTTTCCGAATTTTAGTAATCAACACCGGTGCTCTTCCTGGTTCATCTATTGGAAGAAGGTTTATCAGTTCCTGCCCGCATTCAGTTAGAACCGGCCATTACTTTTCCCCACTGGATAACCAAAATATTCCCCTCTTTTGGATATTTCCTCGCCAACATCATCTTGTTGTGGCAAAAGTCCTTCGATGTCCATTTGAGGAAATGGTATGACTTCAAGGTGGTTGCTTGTGACGTTCATAGTATTGTCGTCGTGACAGGCGACGTTCAATACCAGTATCAAAGAGCAAAAGGAGCATCCGGCTATGCATGTGCAATCCTGGGTAGAACTGAACAGATGCGACGTAGAGTGTGCAGTGAAACCAGCTTACCCTAGTGTATCGCATAGCTTCATCACAATTTGCGCTTATAAGGGGTATCATTCCCAACCGATGGGCAATAAATTCATCGGGCAAAACTGTTGTATTGGTCTCAATTTCGACCATGTCAATGGCTAATATGATAATTTAAGCAACTTTATGAGAAGATTGCGATGATACTGACCGACTGTAGGTATATCCGCCATCATGACTCGTCTTAAAGAGTTGGCAAATCTTTAATAATGCAAATTCAGCTTGCCTTTAGACAGAGCAATTGGGCTTATTGAGCTCACGCCAAGTCGACATTTCCTAGAACAAAGTTGACGCGATCCTTTTTGAGTTCGCGAATACGGACTGTGGGCTCCAAGTCTTCCGGGGCTTGCATATTGAGAGCGTTGGTTATTAAAGTACCGCAGTGGTATAATCAGGTAGTACTCAAGTAAGTGGTACTGACCAAAAGTTGGACCAAAGTGGAACGCGACGACCATCGACGACGTTGATAAATAATATAACCAAATATGGCGGGTTACGCTCAGCGCTGCCAGTGCTTCTATCGCGTCGTTTGTTCGACTGTTGACGGGCTTGACCGTTCCTCGCTATGTATATCACTACCATTTGGGACTGGTGACGAGTACTTGGGCATTGCGTGAGTATATTAATGAGCTCCATCCGTGATAAAGTGTCTCACCACTTCTTTCTACCGTTGTTGCGTTCGTCTCACAAGTGATCCCTCCGGACCCTCCGACGGTCAAACTACTGGGTGCGCATCTCAAATCAGCCGCATCTTCAGGACTCTTTCGTTGAAGGAACCTCGGACTTGGTAGCACATGGAACCCTGATATGGCGACCAGACTCCGGTTCATGTTCGACCTCGACTGGGTCGAAGATGGTGTACAGTACAGGCCAGTACCGCCTTCGGTCCCGAAATTGAAACGCTTTGGCTCAGAAACGAGGGCCAATTCATATGTTTTTAATGTGCTTTAGTCCTTGTCGTAAGTACGATAGGAACATTAAAATGGTTGCTGCATCCGAGGACAACCCGGAGATCGTGATTTTGAGGCCAGATCTTAGCTAATAGCGTATCGAACCCGCCATACCAATGCGTGAATATTTTCCGGCCACAGATACATACCACCAGACCCGTATTGACGTGAATGCTTCCTCCCCTTGTCGGCGCGTGGTATCAATATGGGTCAATCATTTCTTGGTCATTATTTCTGTCGTCCTTCCATACCCTGTCTCGTTACCAACATCTTTGTTCCAGGGAACTCTCTCTCAAAAATGTGGCAGCGCCAAGTGTCTGTTTCTTCATCACCGTGGTTGCACGCTCGAAGGATTAAAGTTGGTCCTCTTGGTTATATTTTGGTTCGTTCAGCGGAACTTGGGCGATTCCTTGCTGTGTTAGTTTTCGTACAAAAACAAAACTGTGGTGCAATGTCAATCAAGTCCACAGCTGTGGCACTGGCCTATATTTGCGGAACACGTTTCGCTTAAATTTGTTCCCTAAACCCGACTCTATAAGGCAATCATCAATTGGCCGTCCGAGGAAAGTATGAATTCCGCGGATAACGACAGATTGAAGATCATTACATTTCTTCCTATCCCTGACCGTGATAGTGGGGTGTTCCGTATGGCGACACTATTCTCCTTATGCACTCGCACTTATATCCATAAAAGCACCTCCATCAACCTAATTTTCTAGACCACGGTTCTCTTTCTAATCCACTAGAACGACAAATGTCTTGGAAACCACAGCGGACGTTGGCCGAATGTATGTATTTCCCTGTCGTATTTCCCTTTTCTCATTTACCAAAGACGCGTCCACGTCTTAGCCGAGGCCCTCCTTACTGCTCCAGGTAGTATTCATGAAGTCGAAACAGTTCTAGTGGATGGGAGACTACAGCGCGTCTACAAAAACTTGTGGCCATCCTTACGAGAATTTTGGCTTTCGGCCGTCTCTCAGTATTCGAACGACACGTATGTTGTCTACGAAGACCAACGCCTGACATACACCCAGGTACATAACCGTGCTGTCAGGGCGGCGGAAGTGTTCCGAGATGTCCATGGAATCAGAAAAGGTAGGCGTTCGATGTTTTCTCTTTCTTATGTATAATTCCTGCTAAAACAAAAACTTGCATTGGTCTTCCCGCCACCCGATTGTAGGCGACAGAGTAGGGATCTGCTCGCGTAACTGCCCTGAATATCTTGTTGCTTTCTGGGCCTGTCGTAGGATTGGTCTTCTTCATCCAAAGGATCGTCCTGATTAAATTTACAGACCTTATCGGAGCGGTGTCTGTGCTAGTCAATGCGTATGCTCTTTGATCTGCAAGAGCATACACGCCACTCTAACTGAACGGATAAATAGTTGGCTACCTCATGAACCCCTAATGCATTGCTTGGTTAATACGCAATGCAAACTCGTCATTTTTGACCCCGAGCGAGCGGATCTCATGCAGTCCACGATTCGGAAAATTCAGCGTACCACCACAGAATCGATTTCATTTCTCGTCTTCGACTTCAAAGAACATAGGAAGGCGTGGGAAGGCATGAAATCCTTCAGCCACAGCTTAAACGACTACCGTGTGGAAACAGTAGGAGTTGTCGGCACTCCAATTGTGATTCTTCCTGAGGATAATGCAACTTTAATTTTTACCTCGGGTAATTGACATGGTTTTTCAGATCTGCCGTGTATTGATTTGGTTACTGGGGATTGACAGGCACTACCGGGCTTCCTAAAGGCGTGCTTAGCACACAACGACAATTCCTGACGAATGTCTACAACGTGCATTTCTCCTAGCTGTCTTTGCCACCGCGATTCGCTAAATCTATGCCTATTAGGTACTTGTGGGTGGCTTCCGCGCAAGTATACGAAGAGGAGAAGAATCCCCCAAGGTGCAAAAGAACGGTCCCACAAAAGGGCACGCTCGTTGCTGTTCCATTATTCCATGTCACTGGCTCAACAAGTTTCTCAGTTTAGTGATTTCTTTTATCGAGGTTTACGTTGCTCATCTTTATATCTTTATGTATAGATGATGGCAACAATGACAGGGATGAAGATAGTCTTGACTCGGAAATGGGATGTTGAAGAAGGTAACGTTTATCCGAAATATAGCGATTCTCTAATCTGAACGTGTTACCAGCCGTAAAGTAAGACAAAACAGTCTCATTGACCAATAGAAACGTGGCTCAACGCTTCAAAGGCTAATCAAAAGCGAGAATGTTTCTGTGGCGGGCGGGTAAAGTCGTTGCTATATCATATCCTTCTCGTCTCATTGATTTTTTTTAAAAGTGTGCCATCTATGGTCACCGACCTGACTTTGAGTCCCCTAGTTGGTCATCCTCTAGAAGGCCTTCTATTCGGCGGTGCACCAGCTCCTGCGACACTCGTACTGAGAGCAAACAAAGCGTTCCCCACTGCGACCATGTGGGTGCAAATGAGAACTCATATGACATGTCGCTGAACCATAGACACAGGATACAAGGATATGGATTAACAGAAACGAATTCGATTGCTGTCTCTGTAATTGTCACCGATCAATTCTGCGGTCTGCACCCTAATTTCAGTCTTTAGCTCGCAGGAGAAGACTACATTGCTCGTCCTAGCAGCACGTAAGACTTACCAATCGTTATAATTACACATTTCATTGACGCCTTCCGAAGAGGCCGGGCCTCTCCAGTCAACGAAATTCAAATAGTCAACGATAACAGATGTGTCCCTGCTGGTGTTCCCGGAGAGGTTTGGTTGTGAGTGAAGCTACCACGTTAACAGCGAATGAGACCTGATGCTTCTACAGACGCGGTCCCAACATTATGAAATGTTACTGGCGTGACCCAGGTAAGTCTCATGTCCAGTCAGCAGGTCCATTGAAGTGCTTGCTTATTTTCTGACAACAGAAGCCACGAGCGCGTTGATCACACAAGATGGCTGGCTCAAAACAGGCGACGTGGGCTACCTCGACGAGGAAGGTTTCCTCTATATAAAAGACAGAAGTGAGTCTCATGCTCCTGCTAATAATACATCACTAATTTTGCGAATGTTCCGTAAAAAGTCAAAGATATCATCATCCGTGGCGGAGAGAACGTCGTATGTGAAATTTTCCTAGGCTCTAAATGTTTTACCTAGAAATATCTCTTCAAGGACTCCGTGACTGTGGAAAACGCACTATATGATGATCCTCGGATATTAGAAGCTGCCGCGGTAGGGGTTCCTGACGAACGCCTTGGGGAACTAGTAGCCGCAATCGTATCCATTAGGCCTGATTTCAAGGGTCAAGTCACGGAAGATACACTTATAGCACACGCGAAAAGCCGGTTCGTTGATTCAGTTTTGAGGATTGCACTGAAGCCAGCGCTGATATCTGCCTTATCCAGCCTTCCTAAATTTGCGGTACCCGTTATGATAATCATTTTAAATACAGCATTCGGTGGGTTTGGATAGATCTAGCAGCATACTCTTCGAAACTGATGGCGATTTCCAGAGCGTACTCCTTCAGGAAAGATTCTCAAAGGTGAACTCCGGAAAATCGCGAGAAGTCACTGGGAGCTGCGGCGTCGGGGCGGAAATGGGAAAGCAGGCCGTGAGCCACTGGCGAATCTCTAGTCATTTCTTACACATGGATATCTATTGCAAGCATGGAAGACAGCAGCAGTGAATTATGGATTAATGACGGCCGCCGTTTATAGTCGCTAGTAACACAGTATAATCGGATAAGTTAGATAGAGTATGTATGTGCTTACCGTTCTATTACGTAATAAACTACTTGTTTGATAAACGAAAACTGAGTTGACAGCCAACCCCGAAAGAAATGTACTATCCAAGTACCATGACTAGCAAACCAACGGAACCTCTACGCGCTTATACTCAAGATTTTCACCTCCACAAGGAACATTCTCGGGCCCATTTAATTGGGAAACAGGAAAAAAACAAACTTTTGCTGCCATCTTTCTTTCCACCTGCGTCGTTTTGGACTTCTTCAGAAAAAGACCTTTTCTTTCATGGGCTATCCGTCTTCTCTCGTCTTCGTCCTGATCTGATTGCTGAACACATCAGAACGAAGAGCACATTTGATGTTTGTGTTTACCTGGATGCTCTACACGCAGCTTCTCTGCGAGAATGTCCTAATGTACCTCCCAGAAAGATCGTAGAACCGGCCATAGAGGTTTCTGAACGATGGGTCGAAAATGAAGAATTTTTGGCCACGGAGTTAGCCACTATAGATGGTTGTAGCTGGAGTTTTGCCCGTGCTCATGCCGACAATTCTCGGGCTCAAACCATTTGCTCATGTCCGGGCGATGGTATTCACAAGAGTTTATCATCCGGTCTTGACACAGAATCAAATGGGTATCTCAGCCATCTTGACTTGACATGTCTTATGGTGATGGAAAGCCTTATACGCGAAACAGAACCAGGAGATATAGATCTAGAGCATCTGCCATCTCTTGCATTTACAGCAGGTTCCACAGTGATTGGTCCTACTTCAGAAGACCCTGTAGCAGGAACATCAAGTAAGCATACCACCGTGTCTTTTGTCCCCCTCCTTATCCATCGCAAGACGACCAATCTATCGATTCACCGGACAATGCCGACCAATTAATAGAACCAAAGACGTCAAAGGTTTACTTCATTTGCCAGTTTACTTTGTTCATCTCATTGAACTTTGTTCCAGCTTTCTAGGGACGTGGAAAATGAACTCTATCGTCAAAGTGAGTTACGCCGCCGCCTCAGGAAACGGCTTTACATGCGCCGTAAACGAGCCGAGCAAGTGGGCAGAGCAATTGTCCCTGCAAGTATCAAGCTGCGTCCTGGCCGCCCAAAGAAACATAGGAAGCCTACAAAACCGCGACAAAAAAAAGTACAGTAAAGGTGGACATGCTGTAGGCGCTAATCAATTGGAGTATCATGATGATAGCCTCTCCCCGAACCTGAGTCATCAAATTCACCCAGACGAGCATCTTCCGAGAGAGCAGATGACGACACAGACATGTATGAAGCACGCAGTCTGGGCGGCACTACAAAACCTTACCGAGTCAAAAAGTTCTTTCAGGAAAATGGCATGGACGGTCATACTTTCTCCAGCATGGACTTAGACTTTTTTCATCTATCAACCTTGAGAAGGTTGCTACGGTATGATGAATCAACTATCATGCGATCATCTCATAAACTACATCGCTTATTATAGCTTGTACGCCTCGCTCGATGAATCTCCGAGGGATTTGAATGATATTTCCATTTCCGCCCAGACCATACAACTCATGTTCAGGATTACGAAGGAGTTTGTGTTCAAAATAATCCGCCATGCCATTATTACAAAGGAACAAGAAATTCGCCTGAAACGTTCTTTGAGAGTATGGAAATACGATCGAGATGAGGTGCGATTCTCTTTATTTGGCATCTCTGTCGGTCTGCTCACCGAGTACCACAGATCACTAGCGAAAACGTAGCAGAATGTCTGAACTCCATGGGGCTGGGTGATCTCAGCAAGGAAAAGTATTTTACCCAATTGCTGGAGAGAACCAAGCGGCGTTCAGTAAATTGCCCATATTCAGACGAAGAACCCACGGGAAGCAAACAACCGAGTAGTCCTACAGACTCAACTCATGCGCCGTTCATTCTTCCTCAGTCCTTATTATGGTGTTCTCTACCTCACCACCAGCAATTCTTTCTAGCCGACGACGAGCTATTACCAGAGCCGATTGACGAGGAACAGTTGAAAAAGAGCTAGCCGAGGAAGACGCAGTTGACATGGAAGATGAAATAAAATCGAAAGAGTTCGAAGCTTTCTTATGGGAAAGGGACCGAGATGGTTGCACAACTGATACAAGCTATCCAAGAATGCTTTAATTGTTTATCGACGGTATTATATGAACTATCCTATCTTGAGATATATTTCACAGTTTGGCTTTCCCTTGTTCATCCTTTATTCTAATGATGGTCTTCCCCACGTCTCTCGCTTCTCCAGAGCGGTCAATCCGTCGGCGAGATGCTCGAGCTTGTACACGGTGGAATATATGACGGGTTTTACCCGACCGGATGCAAACAAACTACATAGATTTATGTATATCAGAACAACAGTGAAAATGTGGGAGAAACTTACGCGAGTATTTCTCGCCACACGGCGGGCACCCGTTCAGGTTCTTTTTCTGAAAGTAGAAGAATCAGCATTGACTACTACAAGTCTTGTAGAGAAAGCAAACTGACGCGTATAAGCACCCCAGTGCAGACCAAGGATTGATATATTTTTCAAGAGAACAAGGTTCATAGGGATCTATTAATACATAATTAAGGACCGGATATTCGTCAATGGTACAACAGATGATGGCCTCACCTTTTCGATGGTTCCAGCTGCAAATCCAATAACTAACGCTCTTCCTTTCCACGCAATACACTTGAGAGAATCTGAATATGTGAATGAGTAATTATGCCCTTCCAAATATTGAAGCATTCGAACCATTGATCAAGCCTACAGGGTCATAGATGACATTGACTCCTTTTCCTTTGGTCAAAGCAAGGACTTCCTTTTGCCAGCCAGGATTCGAATAGTTCACGCCGTGATCCGCGCCACCAATCCGTTTGGCGATATCAATCTTTGCTTCTGAGCCTGCTGCAGCAATAACATTGGCGCCGAGAGCTAATGCCAAACGGAGGATATATCATATGTCGCATTTTGCCTGTGGTTGAATAGGGCATACCTTTGGCAATTTGAACAGCAGCAATACCAACACCTCCAGCTGCAGCGGTCACCAAAACCCACTCTCCTGTGTGTACACTAGCGCCTAAGTTTCAAGTTACCAAAACCGAGGTCATGGTTAGGCGACGGACCTTTCTTGAGCTCGGCTCTTCCGACAAGCGCTTCATAACTGGTAGGCCATGTAATGAACAAACCTTTTAACTGGTGGTGAGCAATAGTTCTGTGAAAGACATGGAAATTCGCTTACCTGCGCCTTGATCGAACGAAAGGTTGTCAGGCAAAGGAATGACATTCTCGTAGTGGACCGCAATCTTATCGGCATATGAGCCTTGCGCGGAACCGAAAACTCGTTGGCCTCTCTTTAGGTTGCAGCCAGCAGGGATAGGCGAATCCTTGGAAATCGTGCCGGCGAACTCGGCTCCCAGAATGAATGGCAGGGGTGGTTTATTCTGATATTTCCCTTGGGATTGCAGTATCTATGTTTGAGAGTTGTTTCAACACGCTGCTTTCAGGGAATGGTGAAAGTATACGGACATCAAAGAAATTGAGGCCTGCGCTGTAGACATCAACTAGGACTTGTTGGGGACCGGCAGTGGGCTCCCTGGACATTGTTTGTAACAGAGATCTTGGAAGGGTGGCTAAGTTCCTTTACGACGAAAGCACGCATAATGTTAATGTTAATGAGGGTTGGGGGTTGTGTCGAAGAAACTGGGGTATGTATGAAGGGAGCTCCATTCGGGTAAGGCTGCTATTTGAAGTAACATGTCGGTGGACAATTGCAAGCGTTGAAGTCAGTCCGACCGGCTATGTCAATCCCGGTTTGATGAGCAACGTTTGCTTATGCTATCCATCGTAATCGCAGGAGGTCAATAACTAGTAGTATTACAATCTAATATGAATTGTGTCGTTGTGTGTATGTATGATAATGGTACATTGAGACTTGTTCGACTAATCGTCAATCCACTTCAATCCGCAATCGTGTTACAGTGTCTAGCTGAAGGCAAATCCTTCCCCACCCTCGTGAATAGCCATCAACAACTGTTGGCGCAACATTTCATAGGATGTGTATTGAGGAAGATCGATTTGATTGAAGCCTACCATCACGGGGTTAGTAAAGGACAAAGAATTCGGGGTGTCTGAGCTTACATGTGTGAGCTTGGGGAAGTCGATCAGGTTCACCATAAGCACGATGGATCGAGAACTTCTGGACTCCCTGGACTCCTTGGAGATCCAGGAAGCCACTTAGAGGAACTCTGGAGGTTCCTGTGGCAAAGCTGAGAACCTTTGCACGTTCTTCTCGGTTGAATGACTTGAGAGCTCTCCACCACCAAACAATATTAGGATCTGAACTTGCATATCCATTGTATTCCGTCGCTGCTCGCCATTCGTCCACATCGATATCTGGTGTTCCAGAAATCAATAATTCGAGTTCTTGCTCGTTGAACTAGAGTATTTTACATGAGTACAATGAAATTTTTTTACTCGGGGTTAATACGCACAATCGTAATCAAATCCTTGGGAATAATCTCGTAGAATCCGCTTGAAAGGCTTTCGATCTGGTCTTTGATGGAAGAATATAAACGATACTGGGCGGACAACTGGACGAATTCTCGTTTGTTCTCTTGCGTGACGGGGATTGTCTCTCCTCCTTCTTTCAAAGGTACAATACGATTCACACCGAACTATATTTAGAGATCAGCAGTTGATTCAGACGTGAGAAAAAGAAAGGGCATACCTCATCAGCTTCAACACTAAAGTTCAAATCCAGGGCAGTAGGGTCGTTCTCCAAGATCCAGCACAACGAGTTATAGTACTCAGGGTCCACCCACTCGACGTCTTTATAGTCAACGGGTTTTCCTAGAAGTTGTCGGTACAGACTTCGAGCAAAGTACGCATCCAATAGTCGCCCATCGTAGATAGCTTTCCCAATGACACGACCAACGAACTTGAAGAATGATAGATGTTCAGGATTGACCCAAGAATTCTTGTTGGGCTGATAGGTCAATTTATCGGCCGCACATGGTTGGAAGAGAGCGTTGTTCGGATTGAACATCTGTCGGGCCAGGATTTGGAACCATTCCCGTGTCAGACCTCCTGCGTCGACACCCTCTTCGTCGTAAAAGCGAACGCTAAGTTTTCCGTGTTTAATCTGCTCGCCGGTTTTGCGCTGCAGATACAAGAAACTGTCTTCGAATAAGCGAGCTCGGCGTACATTCAATTGCAAAGTGCCATAGTGTTCTCGAATATGGGGCTTCTTATGCAACTGCTGATTGAAGTAATTGCGTTTGTTGTCGAAGTCCAGGACACGAGAATTATTGACCAAAAGAGAAAACGATCCACTCATCAAAGACGGGTTGTTGCGAACCATGAGGTTCAGAATCTTTCGGTGAGCATCGGTGAAGGTAATGAACAAGTCTTCCATAGATTCCTTGGGAGTAACTGGAGATCTAGGAGAAGTTGAGGCCCGTATAGCTCGTGGAATGTTTCCTGCGCCCTTCGACCCCACGAATTTACAAACGACCATTAAAGCTTCGATAAGAGGAAGCAAGACGGTAGCAATCTGGGCTGTTTCAACGTTTTCACCGATGAGAGATAAACAATCTCCCAGTCTGCGCCACAGAGGAGTAAATCTGAATGATTCGTATATGGCCTGAACCTTTTCGATGTCGTCGGTTGGTGTCGCTGCTGCACTTCCGCTAGTAGGAGCCTTTGGGGTGTACATATAGTCAATTGTCTTCAGGACTCGTAGAAGTTTTGCCTGGGTAGAAGATGCTGGTGAAAACTTAGTGGCAACCGAGCTTACCATGACGCTGCTTTGGGAGTCTTGCAAAGCAACAGCCAGTTCGTCCAAATCTGTGTACAACGTTTGTCCGAACTCTTGGGCTTTTGCCTTGAGCTCGTTTGCAATAACGTCGCGCGAATCAGGGACGTAGGATAGATGCTGAATCAGCGCCAAACTTTGCTGGAATGTTCGCCCTGAACATTCGCCAATAGTTAAAATGTTGACAATGAGTCGGAGTGTAATATTGGGAATCTGTGGGGGATGAGGTAACAGTGACTTGTCGTCGACAGACTCCTCAGGTTTGCTCGATCCTGGGGCGTCGGGAGCAACTGAAGGCGAGGAAGAAGCACCTATATAAGAGATTATAAAGATGGTTAAAATAAATAAAAAACAATTGACATTACCTGGTGGGATCCCAGGAACATCTGAAGCCTGGGTGGAAGGCTCTGGAGATGTAGTGCTATTCGCAGCCACAAGAGGTTCGGGGGCCGAAACAGTTGATATCGCTTGTAAGGATGAGGAGGGTAACGTCGATTCTTGAGCCTTTGTTTGATCTTTTAAGCTAGTTAAGGGGCGCGTGACTGTTGCAAGCAAGCCAACGACAGATTCGAGGATAGCTGGCGTTCGTAGAAGGCTTTGACGATCGAGAAGATTCAAGAGTAGCACAAGTGGATAATGGGTTTGCGGTGTTTGCTTCTCTTTGCCTTTGCCCTTCTTCGGATTCGTTTTCCGAAGACCTGCCGGGATGTCGTGCTCTGTAAGGAAAAATAGAGAAGACAGTTCATTAGTTGTAACAATGTAAGTCAATGCTTCCAAGCATCTTTGAGCGATCAAATCAGGGACAGTTTCTATCTGCGACGAAGGTAAAGCCAAAGCCGTAACATAGTCGGTGGTCTTTTGTTTCCCAGCAGCCTTCGGTGTCTGAGGCTTGGTGTCACGACTGCGAACAGACATCTGGGCAAAGCTCTTGTCCACCGCAGCAAGATCTGCAGTCCCATCCTGCAGGATTCCTAGAAGTATATTGAAAAGATCTATTCTTGTTTTTGCATTTTCACAGATGTTAACCAGGACTTTGAAGAGTAAGGTCTTTTCAGGACCTGAGGGAAGAACAATAAGCGGACTAAAACTGCAACGCTAGGGCGGTCCAAGAGCAGGATAGCATCATGTTGAGGCGCATACTTTCGAACTTGAGTTCCACCTGGTAAGCCACGGGCGGGTATGCGCGATGCTAGAGTACGGCCACTGTGTAGCTCATCCCTATATACTCCAGCTTCTGCGATCATATGCGATGGGAGGGATTGAATAAAGCCGTCGTCTTGATCCAAGAGTACAGCTTGTCGAAGAGTGGGATCCAGGCTAGCAATGAAACTGGCAGGGTCAATTTCCACGGCTTCTCTGGTAGGAAGTCTTGTAGTGGATTCTTCAGTCCGACGTCTGGCTCTTTCCATGGCTTCTTGCTGGATAATTTCTGCACGGATTTCAGGGGGCAAAGCGTCAAGAAACTCGGAGCTGATTTGAGAATCCGGTGGGCGCTCGACTCGTGATGCTTGTTGGTCCCTGACATGCTGATTCAACACCTCTTCTCGCATGTCATCAGGAAGAGCTTCGAGGAAGGTGGGATCAATACCCGTGTCAGTGATGTCTACCGCACTTCCATGGATCATGACGGTAATTCGCTCTAGTGGATTGGTATTGGCCTCTGAGGATGATCCAGCAACGATTTCGCTGGGAGAACCGATCACAGCTACATCAGGAACAGGTAGAGAGGAAGATCTCGTCATCTCAGGAGCGTCAATCATTTCGGCATCCACGTCTGCAGGAGTTATATCTCCCATTGGCAGATCTGATATTGGTCGTTGCGGTTCGTCCCGGGAAAGTATATTCAGGGTATCGGGCGACACTTCTACGTTTTGCTCGGTAGTCTGTTCCGTCGGGATCGGTTCTGGATGCACGACTGCCTCCGCCTCAGGTGCTTGTTCATCAGGTTGCTGACCACTCAAAGCCTTTTCTTCTTCGATTTTGGTGCCTTCTTCGGCCTTCTTGCTTTCTTCCTCCTCTCGAGCCTTAGCATCCTTGATTGCCTTAACGGCAGTAGGAAGCAATGCCAATGCGACGTGATTGGCTAATTTCGCCACACGTTCCCCAACAAAATCTCCATGAAGGATTTTCATCTCCTCTGCCCACCTTTGGAGTGTACCTAGAGGATCGAATTCACGGCCTTGTCTACTTCCTTGAGGCCGTGGAACCCTTTCGGAACGATTGGAGCCTAGGAATCGCCTGCCGTGATGGAGGATAGTTCCAGCAGGAACCTCGATTCGGAACGTTTCAGCACCTCCACCGTCGTGTGATATGATTTGTTGCAACATTTGGAGAGATCCTTCACCAAGCATTTCGTCGATTGTCTGGAGGAGATTTGGTGGCCCATTGCTAATGATTCTTTGAGCATGTCTGAATCCTCTGTTCTGATTGCTATTAGCCCGGCTGGCGGCTGACATATCGAGTAATAAAGGGTGTGTCGTTGTCTCAGGGGCAGCAGGAGCAGTTCTGGAACGGCCAAAGGCTTGCGAATCTATAGAAATTCATGTTTGTTAAGTCTTATGGCACTTAGGTTTGAGAGACCAACCTGCGCTGCGGTGTCGGCGATGGACAAACAAACCACCAACATCCCGGGGACCTGCATTGATGAAAGCTTCCCCAAAGCTGAATATGCCGTCATTGTGGAAATGACCATGGTCAATTACGAATTCATCTTCGTCGGAGGCCATTTCGGGTTCATCCTCTTCGTGGTTGACTTGAATAGGTACTATGAACTGGTTTATCAACATTTCAAAGTGCCCGTGAAAAAGATAGCTTACCGCCATGGCCTGCTTCGTCGGCGTTATCC
The DNA here is from genome assembly GCA_023853785.1 of Psilocybe azurescens. NCBI lineage: Eukaryota > Fungi > Basidiomycota > Agaricomycetes > Agaricales > Agrocybaceae > Psilocybe > Psilocybe azurescens. The sequence continues at coordinate 142,336 of JAJIRX010000181.1, read as the reverse complement.
AATGCCAGTCCCAAGCCGTCGCCATCGTCTTCCATATCCTGTACAAGGCGAATATTACTCCCTTGGGCTACAGAATGAAAGACATAAAATTTTACCTCCCACATCATTCCCTCATCGTCTTCATCTTCTTCACCGTCATCTTCATCGTTTTCGTCATCTTCGCCATCGTGTTCTTCGTCCTCGTCATCTACGTCGTGATTCTCAACCAGACCCTCTTCATCCTCATCCTCGCCTTCATCCCACACCTCTCCATCTTCCCCGTGTTCGAGATTATCTTCTTCGCCCTCCGATTCGGATGCCGAAGTGTCCTCGCTCCCAGTTTCTTCACCATATTCCATTTCAACATCTTGATCATCTTCGTCTTCGTCCATATCTTCGTCTTCAGAATAATGTCCATCGTCCATTTCCTAGCAATACCTCATTTGTCAGTGAATACCGCGATAGTTTTAAATCAGCTTACCCCAGCATACATGCCGAGAGCAGAATTCCTATATAAATCGGGAGTCTCTTCTCTGTCGTCATCTTCCATGTTTTCATCCTCTGATTCGGACTCTGCAGAGACGCTATCGTCTTTGACAAGATCCTCCTTATTTTTGTTGGAACTCCTGCTCATCTTGATGGCGATTTTCGTGCTGATGGAACAAGTCAATAAGCGAAAATAGCAAACGCGAAAAGAACTCACAGATACTCAAGGGGACGAAGGATAGCAGCAACAAGATTCCGAACATTAGGATAGTTGAGATCAACTTCCGAAAGGGCCGTTGTAAGAACGGCTACAAAATTCTTCTCTAACATGATTTTGGCTAAGTGTGTCGGGATATCATCTTGGTGCTTTCGAGAATTGGAATTGACACGAGCAGTCAATAGCCGATGACACAGATCGGCCAATGCAAGCAGTCTTCCGTATCGAGATTCGATATTGTCCGATGTCGTTGACACGTCTTTGATGGAACGACTTATGGTCTCCAGTACGAACTTCCGAACATAGACCAAGTCTGTCGATACATCTTTCATGTCCTGCGCCGATGAGGTATCCATGCACAAGGCCCCAATGACATTCATCGCCCAGCTACACAGCATTCCCTTATTGCGTTGCTTTGAATCGGACGACGAATTGATCGTTCCGTATGTCACCAAATCAGAAAGAAGGAAGTGTAATGTTGCATTTCTAAACTTATTGTTGGGCTCCTTCAAATTTTGTGGGGATCGCCTCTTGGTCGAGTATGATAGGAACGCAATTTTGCAGGTGTCATAAGAGAAAAGGAGTTCAGTCAAGCACTGCATCAAGAAAGATGCGTATTGGTGTTTGTCTTGAATATCAACTTGAGGAGGGGATGTAGCCGCAGAGATGCTCTCAGAGACACCCGAAGCGACTGCATTAACAGGGACTTCAGTTGGCTGTAAAGCGACTGGCTGCGCTTCTTGGGCAGGTTGCAGTTCTTGTGCTAGCACTGATTCTTGTTCGGTGGCAGCGGCAATCGTGGATGTTTGAGGGGCTTCGTTGATAACTTTCACAGTAGTCATGAGTTCTGCGATCAATAAAAACACCACACTCTCCACGGATTTCTGCAGGATATTTGATGAAGAATTCGAGGGTGTATCAACTTGCATATCCGAAGACGGTTCAGGTCCCGATACCACCGACTTTTCCGTAGACGTAGAGTCGCTCTGTAATTTGATGTGCGGGGAAGATGAGAAAGGTTGCTCAAGCTGACAGAGAGATTTTGTCGTGTCAATGAAGATATCGATATCGCGGAGGGCGATAGCACTACAGCTTCGAACGAAAGTAGTGACGTCAACAATTCTAGCTCTTGGTTGTATGAGATACCGCTTAATCGATTGCTGCATTACACTTTGGATTGTTGATGTATCTTCCACAATGTGGCGAAGAATCGTGGCAACATACGATGAACCACCAGTTACAGGCGACGTCCGGAGGCGTTTAAAAAGGTATGTGAGCCCGTCGCGTTTGACGAATTGGGAGGCCATGCCTCTGTCTCGAGTTAGCAACACAAATAATCGCAAGACCGACAACAATTCGTCGGTGGGTAGATCATCCACAGCAAGGAGCCGAAGACAGAAGTCGAACACGATGGCTCGAGCTTCTGCACGAGGAGGGCCAACAGATATGTTTTCTGTCACAATGGATTCGCCTTCCTTTGGCAAATTTATCGCCCTTGGTTCGTCAGAAAGTGTGAACAAGGCTTCGGTAACTAATAGATGAGCAGCGAGCCATCGAGGAGGGTGTTCAGGATCGAGACCGGTCAGCAATAATGCCAATAAGTGATCCATCAAAGTGTTTCGCAACCCTTGGTCTAGTGAAGTGGGTTTTTCACATAACACCAGAGCTAAAAGGCGGCATCTATTTGCGAGTGGTTGCTCCTGTACGTCATATGCAAACGCAGAGAACGCACTGATATCGTCGACAAGATCGCGGACTGCCTGTTCCTGATGCTTGCTGGATTTTGTAAAGGTGATGTGTAGATCAAAAGAAGTGAGAGATGCTCGTCGATGAGCAACAACGACTGCCTGCTAATACTAGCCCGCAAAGGTTCACGAGCCTCATCTAGAGCCTTATACCACTCGTCGGAAGATTTGCCATGCACAACAGTGGCAGGGCTAGAGTCGTTACTATCGGGCACAGGTTGAGGTGACGGAAGGCTTTCTTCGCTGGGAGATTCAAGGGGTTGAGCAATGTCATCGTTCGCAGCATGTTCTTGGGCCTCCGCAGAGATAGGGGCAGGGTCGGCGGGTTGCTCAGGGTCGGCTGTAGCGGTAGGTTCTTGCACGGGATCCGGTGGTAAAGGAAAGGGGTTTGACAGGAGAAGTTCGGTAGCGCTATTGACGTTGTTGTGCGTCCTTGCCAGAGCACGCTCCGCCGCAGAGCGAGGGAAACCCATGTCGGTCAGGATTCGAATTCGACTTTCATCTGGTCCCGAAGGGCGCGCGATAGTGGTAGGAGGGCCTGGTCCAACTTCGGCGAGGTTGGGGTCGGCTTTGGTTTCTTCGTTTTCTCCATTCACCAATTCAAGAACGGTTCGCACAACAAACCTGCTTACACCTAGAGGAGCTTGGACGAGCCACGATGCTTCCCAGAGCTTCCGTACGATTGGCAAAGCAGCCAAACGCAGCTTGACAAGGAAATTATGTGGTTCGAAATAGCTGGGATCGGTATCTGGTTTATCACGGGTGACAATCAGCAATGTCTGTCCGGATTCCAAAAGTGATTTCGAGGAAAGAATTGGGTAGATAAGGTGCAAAGCGACCTTGATAGCACCATAGGCATGCAATAACTCCTTCTTCTCCGTCTCTGAACGCGACTCCTCTTTGATCGAAACGATGCTTTCAATTTTATCAGCCAGTGTCGAGCAAATGTCAAAGATAGCATTGAATCCGTTGGCTTGATAAAAGGCAAAAAGCTCCACTGTATGTAGCGTATTTGTAACCGTGCGCTCTAAAGATTGCATGTGAACAAAGTGACTGGGGGTCAGTAAATAAAGCAGAGCTCACCATCGATAAGTAGAAGAGCAAACAGGGCGAATATAACACTGTAGTAGTTGTAAAGAGCGGCTTTATTGTCTTTCAGGAGGGTATTTTGAGATGACATCAAAAATATGAGTGAATTCCATGTACCCACCGAATTCTTTGATTTTGAGATGCATCAACATAATCTCGGCGACGATCTTTGACGATTCTTTGATTTGCTTCTTCTGCATAGGGTCAGGGTTTCTACGTGCATGGAACATCTTGACCATTGCTGGAGTCAATTATCAGCAAATATTCTTGTTCAAGCAAAACGAAAATTACCTTGGAAAAACGGGGCAAGCGCATTTGGCAGTCCCTGGGTAATGTGCTTGAGAGATGAGGCGTTCCAATCTCGAGGCCCATCTTGTTTGCCAGCGTTATCTTTGCCGCCGGAGATCAGAGCAAGGTCGTTGCCCGGATGTGTACCGTTGGAGGCTGTCGCTCCGTTCCTAGAACCCGAAGAATGAGGCAGACCAGGCAGACCAGGGAGAGGTGGTAAAGGCGGTAGATCAGCGTTCGTAGGATTCGGCGATCCTTCCAAAGGCGATGATGCAGCGCTTAGCTGGAGGTCAATTCCCTTTGAGGTTAAGCCCAAGTTGAGAGAAATGTTTTCCCAGATGCTAGCCTTGTGGAGGCCTCCGAGATCGGTCAGCACTTGTAATGGGGTGTGCTCCATCATTGTTTGTAGAAGTCCTATGGCAGCCCTGCCTTGGGCCTGACCTGCAGTGGCGAAAACATCTGACAGCAGTGTGATACGAATATGTAGAGCAACAAGACTCCTGAATCGACTATTTGCCAAAGTAGCGTCCTCGGCTAATGAAAAGGTCATCAACAATTCAAATATAGTGTGCTTTAGATCAAGCTTACCAGTAAGATCGACGAAGGGTAACAATTTCGAAGACTCCTCTATTGGATCCCAGAAAAATTTGGTATCCTTCAAAGATGCTTCGACAATGTCTGACAAGTGAACGAGAGTTTCGACCGTCGCCACTTCTGTCATGGTGCGCAACACTTGGACCATAGAATCGGATGCTACACTGTTTGCAAAATCGTAAGGTAGACAGGGTAATCCGGTGAGGCGTCCAAATCGTTCAAGGCCATCCGTAGTTGTCACGAAGTCTTTGCAGTGTGGGGGATGCTGGAAGAAACCTTCCAAAAACTGAATTTACATGTATAAGTAAAGTCATTTTCATTCGACGTAAAATCACGTACCCGTCCAATAATATCGATATAAGATACCACGATGTTGTCGTGGTTCTTCGAGCTCTCATCCTCTTCAGCTTCGTCATCATTTATCTCTGCAGTTTTTTGCCCAGCGTTATCTTCCGGTAGGCTTTCTTGAACAGCGTCATCTTGCATTGTGACATCATCGTCACCGGAATTGGTGACATTTGCGAGGACCAGCTGATACCAATGCTTGATATTAGCAGCTGGAGTGTAAGACATGCCCAGGTCTTCTATGCGGCCCAGAGCAGACTTCAACGCTTCGAAGACGGACGTTTTAAGAGACGGGTGGTGACGAATAAGTTCATCTACAGCTGTTCCGATAATGACAGCGTTTTCTTTGTCGATAAGAACCTTTAGATGTTTTTCGGAAGTAAAGATCGAGAAAATGCCCGGAATGATACTTGGCCGCTTAGATAGCAAAGCCTGTCCCGCGTCATTGAGACACAGAGCACCAATCGCGTTTGGAATCGCTTGTATAACCTTGGGAAAAACGTCAGTCTAGCATGAAATCATGAAAGTTCGGTGTTAATCTCGTACCTCTATCGAGGGCTCAATTCCAATTTCTATAGCATTATAAAACATTTCAGGTAGTCCCGCCTCCTGGATTATGGCCAAAGAGGTAGGCTCATTGTGAACAAAGGTTGACATGATGTTTATGGCTAGATTGTGCAGATGAGAATCTTGATAGTGATCCTCAATGAAAGGCCGTACCAAGAGGAAATATGTTAGGGCCAAAAAGACCACGATATTCAATGATCTTTTGATAGACTTCAAGAGAGACATGTCGATTAGGCCGCGCAAGCCTTCTGCAGTACCTGACGATTGCATCATTCGGTGCATAGAACGGAGGATATGCTTTAAGATGGCTATGCGCTGAATCGGCAATTCACCTTGTAAACATAGTCAAGTGGATATTTTGGAACTGAAAGGGATAAACGTACCTATATCAGTGATAGCACAAGGCTGATATTCACTGACGTATTCTTTTATGTCAAAATCGATTTCGTACTGTTGAAAATCTTTAGACCGTTGTTAAAATCGTTCGGAAATGAGCAAACCTCAATTCTATCAACAAGTACGTCCACTCCATGTGCTGCACAGAACAAGGTGAACGCATTTGTGAAACTATAAAGCACATTATCGACTAATTGCATTGTCTTCGAGATGACAGGAAGCCTGAGAGGAGATCTGTTTTCCATGATTTGGATAAGCAGGGGAATCAAGCCTGCGCCGACAACCATGTTCCCTCCTGACGCGTGAGATGCGATGTACGTTATGAACGACAATAGGGCCTCAACAAAAGAGTGAGGAAGTTTAGACTCGGGATTTGATACTTCAGCGACCATGTTACGGACAAGCGCCATAAGTATCCCATGATTAACGCCCGCATTGACAGCGGTCAGAACTTCCTGCACTTTGTTCTTATACCTTGCCAGAGCATCCAATGCGGCGATCGCAGCTGTTTGAACAATAGTGGGGACCCCTCGATCAACTTGAAGAAGTTCCGCAATATGACCGATAAGATCGGGCTCGTAGAGGAACAACGCTGAAGTTGCTTGGGACTCCGAATGAGTATGGCCAAAGATCGCAATGGCCAGTAAACGAACAACGACCAATTTTTCGCGTTCTTTTTTTCTTTCCTGGAGACAAAGAGGTAGCTGTTCGGATGCGACATAGCAGTTCGAAGGTTTCGCTATCAGGAATAGAATGTGTTTGAATAGCGTTGGCAAGGACGTTCATGACTGGCTGTGTGGAAATCGTAGACCCGTCGAGACGCAGGTGGATAGCACTGGAAGTAGGTGCCGAAGCAGGTGCTGATGGCTTACGAGGCGAGGTAGCTGGAGTATCCGGAACATCCTCATTCGTCTTCTCAACTTCTGCTCCACCTGAGGTTTCTGTCCTGTAGAAGTTGAAACTAACTTCGCGAGCCTCTGCAGGAACTCCATCTAACTCTTCACCAGGTTTATCTCCGGCCAACTCAACAAGTCCAATTCCGTGCTCGCGTAGGTGCGGCCATCGTTTCGCCAAAGACTGAAGCCTGTTGGTGGATATGCTGAGCGCGTGCGAAACAGCAGGTTGTGCGGAATACTGTTGCGAAGGTCGAAGCAAGAGGTTCAACGCCAAAATAAGAATATCGAGATCTGAGGTAGATAATAAACTATTTAAACGCTGTAAGGAATATTAGAAAATGCTGAAGTAAAAGTAAAAGTAAAAATAAAGGCGCAACTCACATCGTATGAGTTGAACGTCTTTCTGTTCGTAGAGTTCTCCAAAAGGAGCCTTTCGAAGCGTAGAATTTCTGCAAGAAGATCCCTCTTGGCTGGAATAAATGGGTCTAGTTGCAGCTTTTCCACGTTATATTCGTGAATAACTTCGTCCATTATGTCGTCGAACTTGTTAAGCACTTTGACCCATGCATTGAGATCGGAACGGGGCCATTTCCAGACATCCACGTCTTTCAAAAATTTCACTAACTGCTCGTTGGAGGCATTGAGAAGATTGGTAATGAGTTCATTGACTTGAGGCGGCTAGATCAAGTCAGGTCAATATAATAAACGCGCAACGCATCTGAAAAGGATGAACGAACTGGAGGAATCGCCTTCTTTGATTTAGGAAGGATCTTCATTTTCCTAGGCTAAGCCTGAGGAAATAGAGTGTGTATATTGTACGCTAAAAGAAGAAGATCGTAGGTGATGAGTGAATGGGATGAAGAGCAGTATTAGAGATGATGTTTGGGAAGGCTTGAAACGGTCAAGGATTGCAAACTTGGTACACTGACTGAGATTGCTGACGCAATTTGACTGTGACCAAATAACGCGTCGGTCACACAATATCAACGCGCCCCTGTTCAACTTCAACGCGTCTTTTCTCTTCCTTCTCAACACCAGAGTCTAGCAATGCCAAAACGAAAAGTATCTGACGCCGAAGAGGAAGATTTTATTACAAGCGAAGAGTCAAGCGCTTCCTTCTCCGGAGAGGACTCGGCTGCCGAGAAAAAATCCAAGACTACATCTGCAGCCGCGAGGCAGAAACAGAAACATAAAGTATTTACATCATAATCTATCTCCCAAATGGACCAGCAGTAAATTTAACTTCTTTTTACAGAAAGATGAAACCCCAGTCAATAAAAAAGTGAGGGAAGAGGTGAAAGAAGACGACGACGGCCCTTCCACTGTAGGCGCGTCTAACCGTCCAGAAACACACTTGTCTAATGTGGAGCTTCCAGAAACTTGAACTGACGGAGAGTGAAACTATACCGGAAGAGGTGAAGATTCGTACCACCTCTGAAGGCGACAAGTACATCGATTTAGGGAAGAAGAAACGCGCAGTAGCCAGATCGTTTAAAGGAGTGCCCCTGATTGACATACGCGAATTCTATGGCGCGGATGGGCAAGAGAAGCCAGGAAAAAGGGCATTGCGCTCACTCTGGAGCAGGTACGTGCTGCAATCGATTTTTTAAACATTTAAGCTGACCACCTTCATCACAGTGGCAGTCGTTGAAGAGTGGAGCTAGCGCAATTGACAAACTTCTGGAAGGACTGAAGAAAAAGTGATATTCTACGGCCAAACGCCAAATATTAGTTTTTAATTCTATCATATTGTTGTTGTACTATTTGATTATCATGAGTCAAGTGAATAGGTTAGTCCGAACGATGCATCATGTGCCCCCTAAGCCCCCTCTGCCATAATCCATGGAACCATGCTTTCTGTCTCTTGTAGTAAGCTTGAAGATCCATTAAAGACTCTACTGCAGATAATTCCAAGTAGGCGCGTTGGTATCTCCTACAGTAATAAAAACTTATGTTCAGACAAAGTCAAAGTATTTGCGAGCAAAAGCGGACTTACCACCAACACGAAAAATAATCTGTCAAAAGGCTCAGTGACAATAAGCCGGTGTTTCGCATTGTATCAAATAGCCGCTCTCTGTCATCTTGCCAAACAGCATACCTACAATACCTGGCAGTCACCAGAAATATCCGGATCTGTTAGGTATTATATTTAGAATCTTGAAAGAAGGTCTGAATATGCGAGCCTACGTTTGAATGAGTAGTCATAAGAGCGTGGTCAAGACTCCTAAGAAGCCAGTTAACAAGGAGATATTTATGCATCATTGGAAATCTTACCGTGTTAAATCGTTGAGTTTAAGGACCATAAGAACTCTCCTTGGAATGCGCCGCAGTACATCAAATACCGATAGTAAAATTCCCTCTTTTTGCATGACTGCATTTCGAATAGCGTCCTTTTCTTCATCGGTTTGTGGTACCATATCGATTAAACTGGAAGCACGCTGGAACGAGATGTCATCTTGTTCATCCCAGCTCCCTTCCAAGGCCACTCTCCCCGTCAAAGCTGCCTCGAAAACGGGATACTACGATAGGTGTGAGCGAGTCTGGATTCAAGCGTAGAAGTTCCAATACAACATACCAAATCAGCTCCGATGTTGCCTACCAGCTCGGCATATTTCCGTCGGTCGGAAACTGTAGAAGCGGAAGCAGGTGCCATTAAAGATAGCCAAAGTTTACTGTAGTTTACACGTAGTTTTGATTCCATATCAAAGTAGAGACCATGGTCCAATAACACTATTTCAAAGTTATATGGTGATTTAGATCCTGAAACCTTTGGTCGGATCAGCAAGTTTCCTGTCTTCATTGTCAAGTTCGAGTATTGATAGTATTATGGGGCATAAGCCGTACCAGGGTGGGGGTCCTGGATTGTTGTATTAGAAGTGATATCGGCAATTCGATCAAATACTCATACGTACCGCATGAAACCAACCATTCACAAAAACCATTTGGTTAAAAATCCTGGAAAGTTCAATTGCCACCTTATTGCGATCAATGTCAAAGGCCGCAAGATACTTCAGATCATCTACTCGGCCTCCTTGAATGTACTCCATGACTAGAACCCTCTTCGTTGCTAGAACGACCTTGGGGATGTACAACGAAGTTCGCACATTGGCAAAATCGATGGTTGTTCGAGAAGCATTATCAGCTTCGTGGACGAAATCCATTTCCTTGGGTAAATTTGTCCGCATTTCTTCCTGTCCATAATTATGGTCAGAAGACAAAATCGAAGTCTAGATCCAGACTAGACTGAAACTCACTCCTAGCCAGGAAAATTCGAAGCTCGGAAACCAGCACTTAATCCACCCTATGGACCATATATTGTTGGTTCAAACTTATCTCCATAATGAATCAAGCCCACCGACCGAGAGTTGCATCCACCATTTCCATGTCGACGTCACAAAACTCGGCTAGATGAGGATGTTGCAACTGACATCGACTCGTAATTAATCAAGGTTGGACGAAGTGTTATCTTTAAGTATACCTTTACTGCAACAGTTTGACCTGATGCTTTGTGTCGGCCTATATGTACTTGTGCCAGACTGGCTACACCGATTGGTTCTGGGTCGAAGTCGTCGAAAAGTTCAGAGATGGGGGCCCCCATGTCGTTAAGAAAAAGTGTTTCCAGGTCTTCGTATAGCGTAGGTTCGCATTTGTCTTGCAACACTTTCATTGTACTTGTCCATTCAACCGGCAGGACCACTAAAGACGCGATATGTTGACCCATCTTGATGAAGACGCCTGATGAGAATAGACTATGGAGCAATGAGGTATGACGTCGAAATGTGTGGTGTACAAACCTCCATTCGCCAACAAAGCTTTCAGAACTCTTCGAGCACTTCGTGAATGACATTCTGAGTATGCCTCAGTTTCCTGATGTGCAGTTTCATAGTTTTTGACCATGGTTACTTTATAATCAATCGCACTCGATATGGCAGCACCTGTTCGTTCATCGTTAATGACTCGTATGATTTTTAAGAACTGAACACTAACCAGCTACCCTTGAGCATCGTATAACCGCTAAGACAGTGTGTCTGAATGGTTGTGAGGTTTGATAGGTCACATAACACGCAGTGCCAAGTATTATTGCGCAAGCAGAAAGAAAATCCACGGACTTCTTCCACCTCCATTACCACGATTACTGCCCAGTGGATGGAAGGCCCTAGGAGACCTCATGTACCGTCTTTGAACAACCCATGAGTTACGTGAAAGGTGGTCCGCGTTATGACGGGGAGCCAGTTGTCGGATCCGCGAGAGCATGATGCATACGTATGGTCTCCGTGATGCACTTGGGCTTGCAGTGTTTGCATATGTGGGTCAAATAACAAATTTGGACGTTGCTCTGAATGCCTCTAATCCCAAATTATTTGCTGCTCTTGTGCATGCTGTTCATGATATACCATTGTTTATTGGTTGAGTATTATTCAGAATTCTGGTGGTGTACTTCAAGTTAGTACTTGTGTATGTAAATACAATAACTACAATAATTGTCCTGTAGGTGGTAATCCTTGGAATTGATTCAAACGGTCGTAAATCTTCTTTCCCCCGAGATAAGTTTGGTTTACTAGGCCTTTGAGTTTCATCCCTTCGTAGGGAGATATCTTATTCTTGTACTGAAGTGTGTCTTTCGTGACCTATACCAGAATATCAGTGCACTGCAACCTGGTTCGTCAAACTGGAGCTTACCTCGAACTCTGCGTCTTGATCCCACAAGACAAAATCACCATCAAATCCTTCCTTCAGCTGACCCTTCCGGTGTCCCAGACCAGCATGATCTGCGGTCTTTTTGCTCATCCAGCCAATTATTTGGCTCAGACTGATGCCTCTTTTCTGACCTTCGGTCCACAGCAAGCTTAGGCCCAATCCAAGAGTACTGATTCCTCCCCAGGCAGACATAATGTCACCATCTTCCAATCCTTTCAAAGAAAGAACACAAGGGCTGTGGTCCGAGACGACACAGTTGATCAGACCTTCTTTCAGCGCGTCCCATAGCAGATCTCTGTTCGATGCTTCGCGAACCGGTGGGCAACATTTGAATTCTGCATGACCAGCAGGGATATCTTCTGCAGAGAGACAGAGATAATGGAAACATGTCTCAACAGTTAAGGGCAGTCCAGCAGATTTGGCTGATCGAATCAAGGGTAGGGCTGAGGCTGCAGACAAATGGACGATGTGACACCGAAGATTTGAATAGACTTTTTGCAGTTCTATTACCAGTGATATCGCGTTGATCTCTAAATTTTGAGGACGCGAGGATAAGAATGTCGAATAATCCCTTGGATTTGAAGGATTTGTTTCAACATCGCCGTCTTCAAGTTCGGCGTGGAACAAGAGAACGCTACCGGTATCCTGAAGTTTCGATTTATCACATTCTTGGGTAAGGTACAAGATGTGACTAATACCTCTAGTTCTTTCATAGAAAGTATCAGATCTTGATCGTTGACACGCGGGAATTCCTAAGAAGTCAGGTAATTTGTAAAGATAATTTTCTGACAGGGTAACAGGACATACGTCAACTCCACTTTCCATCAAGAAACATTTGAATCCGCGAACTCCAGCAGCTACCAAAGGCTTAAGATGTTCCTAAGTCGTCATCAATTATAAACAAGTTGAATAGAAGGGGAGAAATAAAGAGGGTACCTGATTACCGGGAATGACCCCTCCCAAAAAGCAACATCTGTATGGCATTGACCTAGAGACGCTTGCCTTTTTGCTTCAAGATTTGGGACGGTAGTGGTTGGGGGCAAAGAGTTCAGTGGCATATCCACTAGTGTCGTAATACCCCCTGATGCTGCTGCTCTAGTTCCCGTCCAGAACCCCTCCCAATCTGTGCGTCCTGGTTCATTGAGATGAACATGGGCACTATGGTAGACTGAAATAAATACGATTTGTTCACGAAGGGTGAAGAGTGCTTACTCCACCAGACCAGGTAGAACCACATTCTTCCCTGCCTCAAGCCATTCGACGCTGTGCGCCCCCAATCCAAGATCTTCGGGTGTATGTCGACCTTGCCGAACCTCTACAATCTTTCCAGATGTTTTGTTGATGATAATGGAAGCCTGGGTGGGTTCATCGTTCCCAGGTAGAAGGACCTTGGATCCTGTGCAAACGAAAAATTCCGACATGACAAGATTATCGATGAAGCTGTGGGTGTAAGCTAAAGATAGCTGTTATCTCATGGCTTGGTACGAGGATTACAAAAATAAGCTTGGCCATTAGCCTGCTCCTGTGGCTAGGTTAGGATGCTTGTGGGTGGTGGCAGTGCTGTAGCAAGTGGCAGTGCTGTAGCAAGTGGCTATGCTGTAGCAAGTGGCAGTGCTGTAGCAAGTGGCAGTGCTGTAGCAAGTGGCAGTGCTGTAGCAAGTGGCTGTGCGCTCTTCGGACATTCCCGCGCTTTCGCTTTTCAGTGATCTGCTCGGTTTTCCTTGCTCCCTCCTCATTTTTTCCCCATCCCTTCGTATTTTTGTCTTCCCCCTGTACATATAGCAATATGTAAGTTATATTATGTATATAAACCAGTTATATCTGTATTAATAGTGTATTACCTCTAGATCTTTCTTGATCTTGTATTGATTAAATCCAGATCAGCCAAACCGATAACTTTGAACTATGGATAGTAATTCTGATGGTATGTTCTAAGTTAAATTGAATACCTAATATTTATTAAAGCTGAATTTAGAATATGAAAATGCTTTTGGGGCCATGGATTATACCAATATCTATGGTTCACTGGGTGAAGAAGATATACAGCTATTTCAGGACTTGGTGGATGGAGAAAAGTATGTAGATAGCTGGTTTAAATTTTAATAAATTTTTTAATTGGTTTATCCTTTCTCAAGTTCACTTCCTGCTTCTTCTGAGGGTGGCTCATTAGAAAATATTGTCTCTGAGCATAGTCTTTCTGACTTGGATCAACCATTCATGTAAGCCTTGCTCATTTATATAAATTACTATCATTCATAGTAAACTCCAGTTTTCACCCTCCAAATACACAAATAACCACTGACAGTCAGACTAACCAGTTTAATTTTTCTTCAGTCCTACAGGATTATTCAGTATTATCAACTGAGCCTGAGCATCATACTATTGGCCTGGGGTCTTCTTTGAGTCTAACAGCCATGCTTAATTCTGATGATATTACAGAGTTGGATACTCTGGGACAAGCAGGTCCTGATAGCTTTAATAATTCTTTAATCACTGGCTCTGGAATATTCACTATGGATACCAGCAGCAGTTCTACTGCTGGGTTTATTTCTGAGTCACTGAATAACAGTCTCAATGTGCCCACTCTAGGCAACAGCTCTCAGGAGTACTATCAGTTTATTAGTGAACCTGGTACATCCTATAATTTTAGCCGTGTTCAGAGTGGTGACCAGTTGGAACTGGATGATGAAGCTAGTACACGAGGTCGTGGTCGACCACGTAAAGCAGATTTCTTTGGGCCACAATTAACGGATGAGCAATTGAAAGCTCGAATGCCCTCTTTGAGAGATCCTACTGCTCCTAGAGGTCCATCAACTCCATCAATGGCTGCATGGTTAGGGAAGTCCAGAGTACCACAGAATTCAGCAATGCCTGTTCAACAAACTACTTCAGCTCAGGCATCAACCTTAGTTCTGTTAACTAGCCCTCTTCCAAACTCAGATTCAATACCTATACGCACAATAATTCCTGAGGTGGAGGATGGTGCAGTTTTAGAAATTGATGTTGAATATGATGCAGACAATAACCCAATAGGAATTGAAAATTTTAATGAAGGAACAACAGAATTCAATGACCAGGATCCAGCTCTTGGTACCTTGGAAGATGAGAAATCTGATGCCAAAACTAAATCAGCTCCATTTCCTGAGTGGTTTCAAAAGGCACTGGATGAAAAGCTCAAAATTATCAAACAGCGTCAAAATGGAGAGCTTACATTTTATAATCAATATCAAACTTTCTGGGTCCCACAGAAGGCAAAATGGTTTCTAATGGTAAATGCTAAATCACTAGCACCAGAGATCCTCTATGACTTTGAATTATTCTATTGGGATCCACTGCTACTTGTAGCAATTTTATGCCCACGATGCAAAAAAATGCAATCTAACCAGACATGGTTTACAAAACCGACCACGTAGATGTTTTGGTCTTCAGAATTGTTTCTGGATGATTGGAGTAAGATACAAGTGTCCTGAATGTGTAAATGAAAGCAGTGGGTTGAATACTGTTACATTTATGAGCTGGGACTCTCGCATTATAGCTGCTTTGCCAAAATCTTTGGCTGCAGAATTTCCAGTCGTGTTAACTCATCGAAGTGCATTATTTTCTCCAATTCTTGCTTTGGAACGTTCTTTGTTTCAGAAAGGCATTGGAAGCAAGCAATTTCATGAAATTATCAGGACTATGCATCTTCGGCGATTTGACCAACTTCATCTGCAATATTTGGACATGATATATGATAACCGAGACAAAGTCATTTGGGACAATACTATCTTTAAACCATTTTCAGAATTTGCAGATCCAAAAGGCTATGCAGGATTTATTCCTTCTTCAGTCTGGTTTCGAGACCTTTATGACCAATTCATTGAAAGTCATTTGCCACGTATCAATCAATATTCAGCAATGCTGAGTGCAACTGTGTGTGCTATTGACCACTCACACAAAATAACAAAGCACATTGTCATGATTAATGGTGTCCCTGTATTTGTTGGCCTTTTAACTGTTACAAATGAATATGGAGAAATTCGGATACTTGCTCTTGTTGCAACTAAAGCACATGCTCAATTTGAAACTGCATTACTTCAGATGAAGGCCTCTCTTGAGCTATATGGACATCAGATGCCATCTTATTTTTTACAGACAACATGAGTGACAAAGCATTTTTGGAGAAGTGCTTCCCTTCTCTAACAGTTGATGTTGTACCTGTTGACAAATATGCAAAATTGGCATTGCTCAAGTTACCAGCCAAAAGCCGAATACATATCAAGTCAACCCAAACACAAATGACATCTGCTCTAGCCTGCATACAAGAAAAATTGGCAGCCATGTCTCAAGATGAAAATCTGATTATAGGCTTTGACATGGAATGGAATGTTGATTTAACACCTGGACAATACAGAAAGGAAACAACTGCTGTAGTTGCAATAGCATTTGAAGATGACATTTTTATCTTACAAGTTGCAACATTTACAAAGAACAGGAAAATTCCAACTGCTTTGATGAGCATATTAAATGAACCACGAATAATCAAGGCTGGCAGAGCAGTTCAGTCTGATTTGAAAAAACTCCAAAAGGATGCAGGCATTAAAAATGAATTTCCTGGAGGTGTTGATGTTGCCTCTTTTGCTAAGAAATGTCACATTGCTCCTAATGCACGTGTGAGTTTGGCAGAACTATCTGCTCTGGTTTTAAATCATCGGCTTGAGAAAAACCAACAAACTCGCGATTAGTACTGAGTGGGACAACACCAAACTTTCTGATAAACAAATAGCTTATGTTTCATTGGATGCATATGCTTCTCAGGCAATTTATCTCAGGCTCATTGAGATAGAGAAGTTTGGAAATATACCTAGAAACATGCAAGTAGGAATGGCTGTTACTGTGTATCAAGAGGATGGACAGAAAGCAATTATGCATGGAACTTGGTCTCAATTAAATTTTGATGAGCATCCAGTTGTTGATGAAATTGAGTTCAAGCACATTGAACATACAAAACTTGTGGCCATTGAAGTTGGGAAAGTTCTCATGCCTGCTGCTATTGTTCAGACTCATAAAGCTAGAGTACTGAAAGAATTTGGATCTCCTCCTTTCACTGTCATTGTCAAACAGAATCAGGTACATGCTGCATTACCTGAAATTGAAAGCAGCACTCTTGAAACTACCAATAATGATGGCTTAGATCATACACTTCAAAATGAGGTGACTTCGATACTTGAGCAGATTGAATCTGCAGACAATCATGAAGATTCATGGACAAACAACATTGATAACTATGCAGAAACAGAAGAGACAACTTTTTCTGAGCATGAGACTGATGCAGAGAACAGGAGAATTGGAACAGAACTGATCTCTCAGACTCCTACCTTTAAGCCATTGATTCGAAGCAGGGTTCTCAAAGATATTTGGCACATTTTTGATATGATATCAATTGCCAAAAATCATGCATTACGTGCAGAATTTGCTAGGACATTACGTGATGCAGTGTTCTTGATCAATGAGGAAGATCGGGCACGTGTTGATGAGAGGTTAAAATCAGAAGGTTCTTCCTTTGAGGAAAAATTAAAGTACCAACCAAAATACCTTTGGCGTCTGGTTAGACGGCATGTCCCACCTCCAGAAAAGCTTTATGAATTAGTTTCAAAAGTGTTCAAAACTTATGGGCCACTGAAGGATAGTGTTACTGGACAACCTTTATTTTCTGCAAATGCCTGGAAAAGTGCAAAGAATGTGTTGAAATTGATTGAAGCAGGATATATGTCTGATCCTCCTGGTGTTTCATTATATTATGATGTGGGACTTGACCGCAAAGAAAATGGACTAACAGTATAGCGTTGTGTGCGTGGCACTAATTTTACTGAAGGAGGTGTCCATCATTCAATTCGAGCCTGCTTCCCAGACTCAATTATTTCCACCAGAAATGCAGTCAATCGATTAGCAGATTTTCAGCTTCATCACAATTTACGTGTTGGTACTTATAATCGAACTGGCAAAAAATATTCAGGACATGATGATATATGGCTTTATGATATTCTCCAGCTCATGATTGAGAAAACTCGATATGCTGTGCCAATGTCATATATTATCAAAGGTTGGACAAATGGGTTGCTATATGAGCCTACATTGGAAGTATCAGGTATTCTGCCAATCCCACCTTCAATTCAAATAAATGCAGGGCTTCAGCCAATAATACCTAATTGCAAATCCAAGCTGCCTCATCAATATCTTGCAAATAGACAAGGAACAAGATTTGCAGTAATTGCAATCCATCTGCCAACTGAAAGAAAACTGTTTTCACAGCTCATGAGAGAAAATACAGCTTTTACTAGGAATAACAAAGACCCTGATTGGAAGTCTGCTATTCAAATTTGGAATACTCAATATGCAGATGGGAAGACAATTTTTTATAAGGTAGGACTTTATTTAAAATGAAGTTAATCAATTCTGAAATTTATTTTAGCTTGAGGAACACCTTGTTGCATATTATGGGAAATGGCAAACCATTATTGGACAATATGCAACACAATCTCAAACTCAGCTGATCCGTAAACCAGTTGACTCTGAAGTAAGGGATCTGGATCGGCATAAAATTGCAACTCAGCATTATAATACAAGCTTGCCTATAGTTGTTGATGCACCTGTATCTGCTGGTCAAATTTCTGGGAGTAATTTTGCAGAGCCAAACACAACTGCAATTCTCTATGCCTTTGATAGAATACGCACCCCAAGTCCTTCACCCCAATCACCTGCTCCTAATCTCCCAGGATCAAGTACACTATTAGCCCCTCAGATCATCTTATCCACTACATCACAGAAGCGCAGATCACAAGATCTAACAACAGAAACAATCAGAATCCCATCTGATATGTTGCAGCCTAGTCTTAAACGTGTACGTGGAGAAAGAAAATGTTGGAAATGTTTCAACATAGATTGCATTGGAGCTAAAAACAAGAGAGATTGTCCTAATGTATGTGCATCCTGTAATCATAAAGACTGTGGTGGAAAAAGTAGTCGACATCCAACCCACCCATGTGAGCATCTGGGTAGAGATAATGGAAATTAGTATACTTGCCCTCCAAAATTTGCCTATATTGTACATGTAGTAAATAGCCCTGAATTTTTAAGATTTTGCACAATTTTTGCTATAAAATTTGGACTAGAACTGAGTTACATGTGTTAATAACAAGGGAATTACAAGTTTTCTGAAGGAAAGATAGATAAGATAAGATTAGCAGGAAAAGCCCCTTTTTCCTCTTTTTCCTCCTTTTCCTCTTTCCTTTTAGTACATTATTTTTAGCCACCCACAAACATGTTAACCTAGCCGCTCCTGTAAATCGCAAATTAACTTCCGTGGAGACATTGAACTGTGACATTGTGGGATCTGCTTTGAATCATAGAGGAACTGTGCAATTTTGAGATGGTAGCTCAGCTGAAACGTGTGTGATCGTGGGTTCATCACTTAACGAGATCACAGCCTCGATATTCGGTTTAGACGGAATTATAAAGCCTCCCTTGTCTTGTCATTGCCCTCATCACCCCCATCACATCACAATGTCGAGCAGTCCGTTCACCAGACCAGAATCCACAACTCCTCGCAGACTACCAGCTACTCCTCTAGAATCAAAGCGCATATCTCGTCCTCTTCCCAAAATTCCTCGTGCGCTAGTATGTAAACAATGCGGCACATGCATCACGTCCCATAACTTTCTTCTACCTCAATCAGCGGTCAGCACTATTTCTACTCTCTTAACATACATCGCTCTTATTCGTTTATTTGTCGCGCTAGATTCCTCCAGATTCGCGGTCCTTCAAAGGATTTTCAGGCAAAGCGTCGCTGTTCACGGAGACGTGAGTGCCATCATTCCACCTGTCAGGACACCCGCGAATGACATTAACATTTGCGTTTACAGTCAAAACGTCCTTCTAGCGAAAGCTGGAGTTCAGCTCATGGCTACTGGTGCCCACACGATGCAAGAAATTACTTGCGCGAATTGCTCATTTTATCTGGGCTGGAAAATCATTCGCGCCCATGAGAGTTCAGAATCGTGGAAGGATGGACATTCCCTCCTCGAACTGGAAAACCTTTTTCTCCAATCCGACTTGAGCAATTCTCTCAGCATTCCCCTTAACCCCAGAAGAACATCAACAGGTTCCAATTCGGACACTTCTGATTACAGCTTCTAGTTGTGATGTTATACCTTTGCCACTGGTTTCTCCGTCGTTATTTTACCCTCTACTTATTTTAATATCTTTCTTTCTTTGATGATGATCACGAACTAGTCGATTCCAAGCATTCTGTACCATATTCATTCCTAACTTATAGCCACCCTACACGTTGTATTATATCTTTCCCACTTCGATACCCACCTTTCTAACTATTTACTATACCTCGACGTTTTGCCTTGTTTTGTAGACGCGTCTAGGTTCCTGTAGATAAGTTTGAATAAACTTGCAATCTTATATGGAAACTTTATAAAGTTCTGCTTTGTCTTCATCGACGTCGTTCCCCAGTACTACTTACATAAGTTTAGTTGGAGATGAATTTCCTAACGTCTTATTTTTGTCTTTCACAGTCAGTTCGTAATACGAAGCCGGTCTTCGAAGATAGTCAACCACCCTCAGGCTTATCAAATTACTCTACTACTACTACTTCAAATCACATTTTTAACCACATGAACTCGGCATTTTGAATTCACCAATGACCACAGAGCATACCTTCAATTTACCCCCTGCTGTAGCTGTCGGTAATCGGCCTGACCCTCTGGACTTGGATGCACTGCGTTCACCGCAGGTCAACCAAACATTCAACGACCGATCGTTGGCGCGCGAATCCGTAGCAGTCACAGAATTCAACGATATTGCTCTCGACGATGACACCTTCTCTCCGATAGCTCTAACTGCACGGCCTGGCAACCAGGACACACCACCTCAGTCTGAACATGAATCCTCCAGGCGCCCTACCAGCACGTCATTGCCAAATATCTCAACTCTTGAGTTCTCCCCATCCAAATCTCACAGGAAGACGGCTTCTACGACTACGATCCGCTCTGGCCACGAGCCGACAGTTTCATTGTTTATGAACCGTCTTGACTTGCAAGAAAGTGGCGGAAGAGCGCGAGGAAGCATTGACGGCCAGGTCAAGCTACAGGAGGAGTTTGCTAGATTACATGAAAAGGAATCCGAGGTGAATGCTACCAAAGATGGTGCAATTGATTGGGGTGAGCAAATTCGGCCTCGCTCATCCTTCTTCTCGTTCCTTATACATATACCGAGAATAGATTTCTGGGGGCAGTGATATCTGGTATGCCTATCAAGATACATACTTCCACCCAATTGACTGGTCTCGTCGAGATTATGGCAGCTTTGCTTCAAAGCATCCCGAGGAACTAGCACAAGCTATTCAGAGAGGCATTCCTCCTACACTTCGAGGAATGATGTGGCAGCATATGTGGATATATTCCTTTTAAATGTCGTCCTTGCATCTCAACCTATCTGGATTGTGTGTATAGGGCGGCCTCCAAAGATCCTGAACTTGAGACGACATACTTGAACTTGCTTAAAGAACCAAGCAAGCACGAGAAAGCCATCAAGAACGATCTCGGAAGGCAAGGACGATTTGAAAAAATACCCCTTCCAATGATCTGTTACTTACGTCTTATAGGACCCTTCCTCACCACGCCGTCTTCACTGATGGTCAAGGAATCGGTCAAGAAAATTTATACAATGTTTTGAAGGCTTACTCTTTGCAAGTCAGAATCTCCTGGCCGTGCATCAAAAATTCTAATGCGTTTAACTAAGATATGATCCCCTGGTGGGCTACTGTCAAGGATTGCCATTCATCGTCGCCATCCTCCTTTTGAATGTAAGATTACTTCATGTCCCGCTCTTTGTATCTCACATTGAATTCAGTAAACCCAGATGCCAGATGAAGAAGCGTTTTCTCTTCTAGTGAGATTGATGTCAGTATATGATCTCCAAGGTCATTTCCTGCCAGAGATGCCAAAGCTTCATATGCGCCTTGTGAGTGATTCGAAGATTGTGATTTGTGTGGTCTTAACTACATTTTCTTAGTTTCAAGTAGGCCTGCTCAATTAGAAGACGCATTCTATAACTCATTCGTCGTCTAGTTTGATCGCCTGGTCGAGGATATGTTGCCCGTTCTTCACGTACATTTCTTGCGCCAAGGTATCAAATCTACAATGTACTGTTCTCAGTGGTTCTTGACCTTATTCAGTTATCGGTGAGTACAGATAGTTATCAAACTTCTGTCAACTCAGAGAGAAATATCTAGATTCCCTCTTGACATCGTATTCCGAATATACGACAACTGTCTCGCTAATGGCATTGAGGCTATATTTGGGTTTAGTATTACGTTGCTTCAAAAGAATGAAGAAGCCCTCCTTTCTCTCAAGTTTGATGAAATCTTGGCATTTCTCAACACAAAACTATTGGACTGTTATTTGGTTTGTATGGTCTGGTGCATCATCTGAATCCATGACACTAAATGCATGGCATTTCAGATTGACGGCGAATCCGATCTAGCCGACGACTCCGCCAAGTACAGAGTTGATGATTTCGTGACGGACGCAGTATCTTTACGCATAACCCCGTTTATGCTCGACTGCTACAGGCATGAATACGAGGATAATCTGGTATGTGTTTGCCACTTCGACATTTCTGTTGTAAAAATCTAATATTTCTATGCAGCGTGAGATAAACAAACATGCCATACAAATAGACGAACTTCGAAGTAGTAATCGGAGTCTGTCGAGTCAAGTGTACGTGGCGATAGTTATTTAAATTCCGCAGTATACCTGAACCAAGAAACCTGTATAGCAAAACCCTGGAGAATAGTCTAGCCCAGTTGAACGTCGAACACGTCGAGATTTTGGTCAGTTTCCAAATGAGATGAATCTGAAGCTTCGCTGACACGTTGACTTAAATAAGAATGAACTCGTGAAACAACGCCTGAAAAACGAGGAGATGGAAGAAGAGCTTGTTCGCTACAAACTACTGTAAGTGTCATACCTCTGACTTTGGAAGGAAGCTGACCGTATATGAAGATACGCGGAAGCCATGCATCAACAGGAAGGGGCCAACTCATCGAATCGAATATCGCTTGCACAGATGATGCAAAGTCTGAAGAGAGGGAGCAGCGGTTGAGATATGTCGAGCGCCATGGATGACCGCATTTCGCACTGTGGGGAGATTTGCGCAGAATGGGACTCGGATAATAATCACACCCGAGTTGCTTGCGATGACAGTATTGACTCCTGCTGATAGACATTTCTCATGTGGGAGACCCAATAAGCAATCGGTTTCGCATAAATTGACGTAGTAATAGGGGCTAAAGTCCCGAGAGATCACGTGTATATATAAGATACTTATAGCTTCAAGTCTGAGTCCGCGTGTTGAGAGTCTTCCACGGCCGTCGTTTAGTCGAGCAGGCTTAATCTTTCTCGGCCTTTTGGCCCATAGCAGGCAAGGGCGTCCTCTTGTTCTCAGGTCCTTTCCTCTTTCCCGCCATGTTCATCCTTGGGATCGTTGCCGCTATCGGACTCTCCTTTCTTCAGCTGGTTTTGGCCTACATACCAGCCTCTCCCACAAATTCGACACACGATGCTATTGCGGGGGCCTCAATATCACGGATATATCAAGTCTTCGTATTCAATGGTATTCGAACGGGTCAGTCATAGAGAGCGTGTTGCTTCTGCAAGGGTCTTGGTTCCAATTGTCACTTGCAGGTCGTATTTAGAACATGTCTCCTACCAGTTAGCAGGAAATGGTAGTAATGGGATTAGCAAGGTAGTTAACCCCCTTTTAATTCAGTCCGTCCTCTCTTACACTCTCTTCAAGGGTGCTCTGGTCCACTTCTCAGAGGAGATGGCCGACAACTTCACAGCTCCAAGTTGGTCGTGTTAAATCTATTCTCTATAGTCATGATTGCTAAATATTTGGAAAGCCTTAACTCCTTGGATAGCTCTGGTTTCGTGCGATAGGAATGCCACTAATGCTTCAATGGAAGAGGATATTTTTACTTTGGCACGAGATAAAGGTGCCGTTTCGGCGGTAAGTGTTGTTTATCCTGTCGCGTTCTGTCCCCTAAATTCTCTATAGCTACTATTCTCGCTTTATTCGACAGCATGCGTCATAAACCGCGAATACTCCAATCCAGCTACTTTCGACCAAGTATTCGATATCTTCTCAACCCAAAGCTCTACAAGTTCGCATCTCATAGAATATCAGTTCGGTCAATTGAGTCCAAACAAAAGTCTTCGCTCCTACAACTCTGCAATGTTGAACAACTCTGCGAATGACATCCTTCGGTCCATAAATGAGAGCGTTCCTGTCTCACCTGGATATCTGTTGACTGTGTTACAGGCTTACAATGCCGTAGACAATGCAACTGGTCCTGGAAATCCCACTTCTGATGCTACAAGCGCAGGTACGGGCAACAATCCCCCCAATACTGCACTTGCCATGTTCGTGATTTGTTATATCTATTTTTCGTTTCGAAACTAATCAGTACCATTGGTCATTCAGGATCATCCTCTACGCCATTACCGGCTGCGTTTCAGCTCTGTTCTGCATTGTCATCATATCTGGTGTAAGCCATCTTACTAATAGCACATCTTCGGTAGTACCTACTAACTGTGATCGATAGGCGATACGAGCGATTCGCCACCCAGAGCGATATGGCCCGCGTGCCCGTATGGGTGGTGATGGCGGGCCACCGCAGAGCCGTGCAAGAGGATTAACTCGTGCCATTCTTGATACTTTCCCCATTGTGAAGTTCGGTAGCAGCCAAGCTGGCCTGTCTCAACCGCCGCCCCCAAGATATCCCCTTGACAAAGACTCCGAGGTTCAGAGTTCGAGTTACAACATGGAAATGGGTCCAATTCCTATCAATGATCTCGCTAATACACCCCCTGACCCTACTATCAATCCTGCAGACTCCTCGAGCAGCACTGCTTTAGGTAGCCGTGTAACCGATCAGGCACACAGGGTGGAAAGCCCAAGTCCTTCAGGATCAACAGACATACCCAGCACTTTTTCCAAATCTGCTTCGCCCATTTCTAGTGATGCCTCAGCAAACAGACAATATCCCTTGAAGGATCTCGGAGAAGGATCCTCGCGAGATATTTCTCGGGCACCCGCTCGACAAGTGCAGGACGACGTTGTGCCAGCATCTATCGGGCGCGAAACGTGCCCAATCTGCATTGTGGACTTTGAAGAGGGAGATGATATCCGTGTTCTGCCATGCGAAGGCAAACACTGCTTCCACCAAAATTGTGTTGATCCCTGGCTTCTCAAATTATCTAGCTCCTGCCCAATTTGTCGTCACGGTACGTCATCTTTCCATTTCTTGACAGTTTACTGACTGACCTAAATAGACTTCCTTGCCCTCGAAAATATGATCGCTGGCCATGACGACGACGAGCCTGAGCCTGAACAAGGAGAGGCGGATGGACCCGCTGCTCATGGCCGCGGCCATGTCAATACAGGCCGATTCTCCCGTTATTTGCGATTCGCTCACAGGCGACAGAGACGAGGGCGTAGTGATGAACCTGATCCCACTGATCCATATATGCCTACAGCTCCCAGCACCTCCATGTATTCTGGAATGTAACCCAGCACTATCCCTATTTCTCTTGTTTGTTTCCTCGTAACCAATCCCTAGGCATTATTCGACTCTGTAAAATAACATACCGCCATGTAAATTATCTTCATAGTATTCTGAACCTGAAAAGGTGGGATTTACATGTACTATACCTATCATAGTTTCACAGTTTTTGTAATGCGGACTTGTATGGCGGACCTCTCTCTCTTTTGTAACAAGTATTCTATCACTTTGCATAGAAAATCAATAATCTATGTGTTCTGCTTTCAGACCAACGTCCAAACTGCTACCGATGATTCCTAATTGTTATAAAACTATTGACCAAAGCGAGCTAGACGACGTTGGCGAATTTCATCTAGGGTTGGGGCAGCTGATGAGGTGGGCAATTCTTCCGCGGCACTTGTGGTATCTGAAACAACCGACTCCGCATCGTCTGTTGAGGTTGATGCTTGAGCTTGTAAGGATGTGGAACGTTCCAAAGACGCTCTGAGCGCAGCCTGGAGCTCGGCATCCTCATCGTCATGTAGAGTGGCGTTTGAGATAGGTGGTGGACTCTCGTCCTGACTGTCGACATCCATTGAATTATTGCCTCGTTCTAGACGATGTTTCTCGGCAAGAGCCTCGCTCTCTTCAATTGCTCGTCGCAGTTGCTCGTCTTCTTCTTCCTCTTGTCTTCGACGTCGCTCTCTTCTGTCTTCTAAAGCAGCTTGCTCTTCTGGGGTTAGGTCCGATTCGTTCCACATTTCTCTCTGAGCAAATTCTTGCTGTTGCTTCATTCTTTGAAGAAGAACTCGGTTTCTCTCCATGCTTGCCGCTACAGGGTCCAAGTCTGCGTGTCCAGGAAGGGAATCATTAGCAGGTGGAGGCTGCCTTGTTTGTGGTGTACGTGACCCTGAACCGAACCCAGACGAGGATGGACTTGCAAATTGTTGAAAATGAGGAGTGGCAAATCCAACAGGAGGGAGTTCAGGAGATGAAGGCTCATCTTCGTCTTCGTCTTCATCGTCGTCTTCCTGGTCCATGCCCATAAGCGAAGCTTGCAAGGCAGCTTGCAGCTCTAGATCTTCTTCTTCCAAGTTGACATCTTCAGAGTTCGAGGTATCACCTTTGAAGGTGTCAGGTACAGTTTGAAAGCGCGCACTGGAACCAGATGTGGGTTCTGGGAGTGTGGACGCAATCATATCTGCTTCTGTTCGTGGGAGTGCTAGAGGTGCGTCCGGATTGGATTGTGTGACAGAAAATACGGAGTAGCCTACAATATATTAGAGTGTCGACAACGCCGAGGTATTGGTGTGGCATACCTTCTGTTTCTGCTTGTTGCAGAACCATGCCTAGATACAATTTGCCGACCCATTCTGGCTTGGGAAGAAATGAATTGAGATTAAACCAGTGACCATCTCCTTCGTCTAGGTCTATATTTGGGTTGGCCTTTCCAAACCTACGTAGTGTAAACCAGTGCTGCTCCAGGTTCAGAATAAAGCCAAGTTGCGTCCTTAAATATAATATATCACGTCAGATCTTAAAAGACGGCTGTAAAAGGGGTGCTGGTGCTCACTGTGGGTGATCCTGATAAGGACGCATTTCCTCACCCCGCCATCGTGTAAGGCTAGTATTAGTGACAAACTCAGCTATTAGAATGTGCAAGAAATAAAGCATAACTACTTTAGGCCCCAGACTTTCAACGCATTATCTAGAACTTGTACAGAGAAGAAACCTATGCAAAGCCTTGGCCCCAGAGTCAGACCTATGAGACAACAGTCCACGTACCTGTGTCATCCATGTTTGTGCTAGTGTGTCCAGTGTTACTGTCATCGTAGCTCTCTTCCAGAGAGTCGAGACTGCGAGCGATGTCAGAAAGATCTGGAGCAGTAAACTGTCAAAGAGGGTAAGCAGCTACAAGCCGAAAGTCTCAGTAAGCCAGAGTAAACGCACATAATTTCCTTCTGAAAAGACGTTCTGTTAATGAACTAACAAAAGTACATAAAAGACGTACGAAGAAGAGAGTTGAGCGCGTGCTGAGCACATAACATAGACCCCTGCTGTTGTTTTTCGTGATATATGTAAGGAATAAGACGTTCTAGTCCAGCCATTATACGCGAATTGATTTTGGAGATAGTAGACAATGGTGGTAGAGATCAGATAGTCAGTGGCTAATGAGACGCGTCTTCATTGACTTAATTTAAGCTTAGCACCGCATCCCAATGCGGATACATAAGCCGGCCTCTTCGTGTAGACTTGGGTCACTTGCAAGTCATTTAGCTTCAAATTTTCTCAACATCATCTTCATCTCACGGTACCGCCCGCTGTATCTTGTATTTCAGATGATCTAGAACAACCCTTCCATTCCAAGATGAACATCCATCTTTGATGAGGTATTTTAGTCACTCGTATTACTTATCTGGCGGGATTGGCGGCCTTCAACATAGTATTTGTTACGAGCTACAGGTGTGGAACACAAGCAGATATCTATCATGCCCGTTTCCTTCAAAGTCGCAGACCATGACGCCAATCCTTTTCAAATTTTTGAAGGACTGCAAGCTAGTCAACTTCTTACAAATACATGGGGACGGAAAACAAGATCCTCTCATGGCGAATTACTCCAAAGCTCTTTCTCTGGGACTCAGTCGACCCTCGATATATTACCCCAAAGTAACGGATTCGTGGATACAGTTATGCTGGCCTATAACCGGCACCACCACCTTATCCTAAGGTATTCGATAACGTTGGAATTCAGATATAGGCTGATTTTTATATTTGCAGACCAGACGATGTGTGGATAGCCATCCTAGGGCAATTCAACTTCTAGTATGCCCATTGCCGCTTAGTATAATCTGAACTGCAATTCGTCTAATCACTTTATAGTGTCAATGCCAATGCAGAGAACCTCCGTTCTCAATTTGTGGCACACGAAGGAAAAAAGAAACTCGTAGTAGAGGCGGTAGGGAATCGATATTCTGTTGATTTTGGCAATCTTGCGCGTCAAATGTCTAATTTAATACACGCCAATGTTTGTCAACCTGAGACCTTCATAGTTTGTATGTATACTCATCCAAAACTTTAGGTGGTTGACAAAGACCTCAAAGACTGGATTCTGCCGGACTTTACAACTACCTCGCACAACGACACTGTCGTTTGTTCTGTTCTTATGATGTCGACATTGAAGGCGTATGTTCATTCGACTTCTTTTTTTTCTTCTTTCGTTCTGAAATTATTGTGCTCTCCAGCTACTTTTCTTACGGGTTCACGTTAATGTGCGGCATACCCTCGGTCACCCTTGAGGGCGAAAAAAGTGACTGGGAAAAATCCTACTTCGACTTGACAAGCTTGGTTCTTTTGGCACCGAACCAACCGTTTGGGCGAATCTTCTCAAACCCATACTCAAGAGGTTCGTATCTGCGTTTGACGGTGAGGCCGACATCGATTTCTGGGGAAAGGTATGCCATCATGTTCGAGGTGGCTCGGGGCCTGGTTCCATTTCAGGATGGATTACTGCATTCTGTGTTTGGAATAGTGAAGGGAAATGGCGTGGTCCAGATTTGTCTGGGGCTTTTGCTACCTCAAATGATCGCTCCTACCGCGGTGGACCGTACCGACTCATTCTTGATGAAGTCCAATATGCAATTATGAGCGACGACGCTATTCCAGTTGGATTCTGCGAGGTAGATGTTGAACTCGATGACAATGGCGAAAAGTTCGATTGCATGATGGTCTCAGGACACATGGGCGCACGCATTCAGCGAGAGGAAAGAGACACCATCAGTCCGTTGCCTGCGTGGTTCATCTTCATAAAGACTTAACAAGGCGCCAAACAGGACACAATCATTGAGTTTCACTGGTTTTATTCCGCAGCCGGGTTGCAGCCGGGATGGATTGATTAAGAAAGAAAAATTGTAATTTACCTCTGGTCAAGGCTTGTACGTACCGTTGTTATCAAGTTACTATGGTCATTACCAGCCCGTTGTCAGCGCGACATGGACGTTATATAATCGAGTAGGTGTTGAATTTCTAACCATGCCTTTGTCACTGGCACGCCATTTGTTTATTAAATTCTTTTAGATGTCTTACCCTTGTGCCCAGTCGTTAGTTCGCATCAACTCCCCTCAGTCTATTCTACGTTGACTGGGGTGAGTTGAATGCCAGTATTACCTTCCCTTCAACATTACTGACTGTTCGGTAGTATTTACACATTTCCAATAGGTACTGCGCATTGAATAAAGTCTATTCCACGTTGACTGGTACCATTTCCAATAGTAAGTCTACTACGCAGCCACTATGCAGCCTGTTACGCCAAAGTTGCGCCCGCAGGGCGTCTAAGAGCACCGCCAAGCATGAACAAACAACCAGCCTTGACGTAGGTTGAGCCTTGGCAATCGTCTTCATCTTCCACTACTATTTACACTTCGCCTTTACTCCTTCCTTCTGAAATCATGATTATACGGTCCTTCAGATGTGATATTCTAGTAATCTTCTTATACCTTCTCTTGGATGCGACGTCAGTGCTTGCGGCAGATTCAGAGACACCATTCGATTGCCATTTAACGGTTGACAACACCAAGTTTGACTTGACATCACTTGCTGGAGTTCATACTGTGAACAGAACGCGCGATACACCGCCAACCAAGACCGTTGATTCTTTGAGGTTTGACTTGTGTGCGGAGCTGAAGCCTCAAGAGGGACTTTCGGAACACGACCAGGTACGGCTGCGACATGAGGATCGCGTCTTTCAGTACCACTGCTCACTAACATATTCAACATTCAACCCATTCAAGTGTCCTTCAGGAACTAGAGCGTGTCTTACGAAGGTAAACCAGAAAACGGATGATCAGGACCGTATAGTTGCGGTTATTCCAGTGGCCCAATCGGCCAACTTGGACCCTATTTCCACTGCGAGCCTCTGTGCGTCATTTAATACATTATATTGCTAACCAAGGTTTGAACCCGTCTTTTTGTAGCCCCCAAATATCTTTCACTTATATTACATGGAGCAGAATACCCCGCGCCCCCTTTTTCCACACCTATCCGACAAATTCTGAATCTAACTCTACTATGCGATCCACAAGATATATCTGAACCTAAATTCATTGCATATAACGGATCAAGACTTGACTTGGAATGGAGTGCGCCTGCAGGTTGCCCTTTCAAAGAGGAAGAAGGCGACAATGGTGGCGACAACAATGACGAGACTGGAGAAAAAGAGAACGTCGGGAGTGGAATAGGATGGTTTTTCCTCGTGTCAGTACATTTCATAGTTTCTTTGATTGTCAACGCGATCTGATAGGGGCGGGTATGGCAGAATTCTCCTTGCCTTCGTCGCATACTTCGGTCTCGGAGCCTACTACAACTATTCGACGTATGGTTCAAGAGGTCTTGATTTGATACCGTACGCTATACTATTGACTACTTAAATACGGGTTTGTCCACTAACATACTTTTGCAGCCATCGTGATTTCTGGAAGGAGGTTCCTTATATGCTAAGTGATGTCGTATCTCATCTCTGTTCGAACGTGAGGCCACGCAGGACTTCAAGTCGTGGCGGATATGTTGCGGTTTAAATAAAGCCTACACATTTTTCCATTATTCATGCTTTCCTAGTACTACGCATTGCACATGGGTCCCATAAATTTAGAAATGTATATGCATCTAATATCATACACATCTGCCTTTGGACTGACAGGATATGTCCATTTCTCTAGTGAGAATAAAGCTTATTTCCATACTCTACAACCATAGCCAGTGCTTACCCACTCGTTTTGCCTAATAACAGCGGGGTCCATCCGTAGACTGGTCCCGGCCTATTAAAGACTTAGTCCGGTCTGCACAGCGGCGAGGGAATTCATTGGGCTTATCATGATGAGTCTAGAGAACCAGCATGGATAAGAATGGCAATCCAATTACCCTGAAAATTGATATACTTACAAAATGGTTGCCGCCTTTGATGTGAACGACGTTTAGTGGTCGGATGATCTCCCCTCGATTTTTACATTCGTTGTAAAGCTTTTGGGTGATCCATGATCCCCACACGCAATACCAGTGTGTCCGTTCAGGGTATAGAAGTGTTACTTGCACTGAAGGGAAAAGACCTTTGCTGCGGTCTCGCTGAAAAGAACGCCACGAGTTACTTCCCCAACTAACTTTTGAAACGGTGGCATAAACCTGAATGAAGAATAAGAGATATGATTTGGCGTGGTCTCTCAGGATAGCGAATTTCACTGACATAGAGAAATCAGCCTTCATTGCAGACTCCAATGAGAAATAGTTTCTGTTCTCCTCAGCCGTCCATCCGTCGACTGTCACCTTGTCTGCGCGCATACGTTGATCTAGAGCATTGATATCGCCAGACCAATCTTTCGGTTTGTCGTAATAACCGCTGATTGCGATTCGTACTGCTCCGTATATTTCTTCACTAGACGGAGCATGCGTTTGATCACTAGCTGGCTTCGGGGCTTCGTAATTGGCAGGGAGCTCATATCCATAGGCTTGATAAGGTGGATCTGAGAAAATGACATGTGTTATAAAGCGGCTTGAGATAAGGACATAACAAACCATATAAAACTAGGTTTCGTATATATTTTGCAAGATTGTCGTGTATGTCGGACGGTAGGTTGGTGGAATCGGAGAAAATTGACATGGCTGATACTGCTCCCATAGACCATCCCAAAATTGCAATGCCTCCAGATTTGCCGTCCTTGCTTTTTAGTGGAATATGGTGTTCCTCCGCTACGTGTTGGCAGAAGTACGCAAGCTCGAGGGCGAGTCGGTCTCCACAGGACTTGCGTCCATTGTACTGGTCGTCCAGTTCGCTGTCTGTATACTCTGTAGAACCTTGGTATCCCCGACGTTGGAAAGCTATCGTTCGGAGATTGTACTTGGCAGCAAGATCGTGCAATTTCTCAAAACCATCTAAAAGAAATCAAAATTGACGATCAGGAAGCAAGATACAAAACGGGACGACATACGAGCATTGAATCCCATTCCATGGACAATGATGAGTGTTGTATAATCAGTTGAACTTGAGGCAGGCGGGCCACTGTCAGTGTACGAAAGCTCAATGCCGCCTGGAAGTTGCGCAAGTCGCTCTGTAAACATGATAGAGAATCCTAGGTCAGAGATAAAGGACGTCAGTCGATTTCACCCCACATTGATGTAGCCTCGCTTTATGTAAATCCAGATAAATTGAGATTCGAAACAGGACTTCAATCAAAAGGAAGAGATCACAATTTTTCCATCAACTACCTCAGGTCTGTGTACTGTCGATGCCATATGATGAATGTATACACATCAGCAAGTCATAGTAACAAGGTCCCGTCAATCCCGTGAGAGACTGAAAGAGAGTCTGTAACTGGTAAGGTTTCCCGTTGGTTCGAAACGGATTTGACTGGAGCTTCAGCAAATGGGACCCTTGGGGTTTGTTTGAGAAATAAAGAATTATCGAGTTTCTTTTTCAAGACACTGTTGTGAATACTTGAAGGTCTCAACGGAGGCCAAACGGAGGCATTGAGTGCCCGAGCGTTGTCTGAGCGGATATTGATATTGGGGAGTCCAAAGATGTTCAACACGCAGAGTACGTAATTGATCATTTGACTCGGCTGATTTTGACAATGATTGTCCAGAATCGGTCCAGTGTAAGAACTCGAACCAAGAAAGGAAAGAGAGAACAGAGTTAAAGTAATTGATCCAAATTGATACTACTATTACTATAGCTGCGGACAAGCAAAGGCATCCAATTTTTTTGTCCATTTAGTTTGGTCTCAAATAGTATTTAGATACATGCAGGACCATTAGGCTTCCAGAATATACCATTTATAGTTGATTTTCATGAGCTGATTTTTCAAAATCTTTGTTTTAAGCATATGGAGGCAAAAATATTGGTGTTGCCCAAAAAATTGCTAAAGTTTTGAAAATATTGTTTTTGGACAGGATCTCATGGAGCAAAGTCTGATCCCAAAAATCAAAACATTTTTACAAGCCATGTTCTCACAAAAAAATTAACAAGATGCCATCAAATATGATCAAAGAAGAAGAAAAGGAATATTTTGAGTCTTGGAAAGCAAAAATGAAACATGTCTGTGGCCTTCCAACTTCTTGAACAATGAACATGAGAGTTTTAACTTTAATTTGAACAAAAATATACTCATCACGTGGAGGTGATATTCTATTTTAGGCAGGTGGTTTATTTCAAATCGAGTCATAGTTAAGCGCCCCTTGGTGTCTCCCTGTCTACATCTTACAAACGTCTTAAGCACTAGTGGTCGAATATATATCCTCTACTGCTCGTTATGGGGAAGCGAAAATGGTATGTCGTCACTGTTGGGAAAGGTATTGGGGTATTTCCTACTTGGTGAGTGCTCGTTGTTTTGTCGCCGACGGTCGTTCCGACTTGGGAGTTCGTGTGATAATGCATGCATTCTATTAACATATACTCCTAGGATTGAAGCAGGGCCCCTGGTTAAGGGAGTATCCGAGGCAATTTACCAGAGTTTTCCAAGTGAAGAAGAAGCTCGACGTCTTTTTGCCCAGGAGATGTTGAAAGGAACCACGAAAGTCATTCGGGATGAAGGACCGCAATCTGACAGACAACCAACGCCAAGATCACCACCCAATAGAAATTTAGCTTACTTAAACAACGGTTCAAGTTTCCGGCCCTCAAATAGCTCTCCTACATCGTCCATAATACGTTTGAACACTCAGGATGCGACCAGTATTGCCAATCAATCCGAGTCAGGCCGTACTGGCAGTCAATCTGATGCCACATTTTCTCATTGTCCATCTCTAACGGGTCAATTTTCTAGTCCTCTATCTCGCTCAGCCTCTGAGCCGTCTGCTAGTTTTGTTCGTGCTCAAAGATCGAAGCACTTTTCAAGAAAAGTCTTCCTGTTGTTGGAGTCCGGCCAACACCAGCATCCCCTAAATATGCTCAGGCCTTGACTCCAGCAAAATATATGATGGAATTTACCTCACCTGAAATTCAGAGTCCGCAGCAACCTCAGGGTGCTATTGTCAAAACACCAGACTGGCTAAATTCATATCCACAAGCATGTCAGCCTCATTCCCATCCTTTATCACCTTTGAACAGTGAAGACATACCCCTCAATTCATTTTCAATGGGACCTGATGAAGCAAGTAGCATGAGTCGAAATGCTGCAAATTCGCCGTCTGTGGGTGGTTCATCAATATATCTGTCGCCGTCACCTCGGCAAATCAAACGGGTGGTTTATCAGTACGACATGGACCCTCGGTCACCAGTTAAGAGTAAATTCCAAGTCCCGGAGCTGGCATTTGGAAGGTAGGCCAATGAACCCATGCACATCGCGATTCTCCCCATTAATAATTTCCTAGCACTTTGTCGTTCTCCAGGCCGTCCCCTTTTTCCAAACGCGCAAAACTACCTGAACAGTTTGATGCAAACGGCATACCTCAGTCCAGCTTGCTCTTTAAATCCAGTCCGAGTTCATATAGTCTTTCAACTGGGAGTGTGGGCGGCTCGCGTTGAATGATTTTATACCTTACATATTTCTACTTGATTTTAACTAGAACTCAACTTCCAGAACTCACGGAATTCATGTTGAATTCATGTCACTTATGCTTATTATAGTCGTACGCTTTTAACGCCATGTAACTTTTGCATTACGTGTTACTAATTCTTATGTTGCTCTCATCCCATCTGGTGAATATATTCCTTATGGCACTTCAGCACGACCAAGCAACGACCAAGAGCTGGAATGAGTAGTCACGATCTGTGACGAGGAGCGTTAGCTGGTCTTGTTACAGGCATGCCGTGTCGCGTCCGAGTCCGCTTGGACTAGATACTTCTCGTTCCCATTCTGCTTATCGTTAGTTCTTCAGACCACTTCTACAACGGATCTATCAAGACATCTTCCCACTCACAGGATATCGAGTTCAAGAGCAATGTCCTTTTCATACTTGAACTCGCCTGACATCAACGTCGCATCTGGTATTATGGGTCTTGAATCGCCTAACATACCCTCAGACTCTTCATATTCCAATCAGGACGATAATTTGTATCTTTCAGACCTCACCTCTCAAGATCAAACGGCCATAATGAAAAAACCTTTCAGTCTTTTGGCTAGAGTCGACTCAGATGTTTCTACTCCCGTCCGCGGGAGGGCTCGTGGCGATGAGACTGACCAAGAAGATGACTATGGCGGACAGGGTACAGATGAAGATAAAGCGTCTTTTGACCGCGAAACTGCTGAAGAAAGACGGGTGCAAACTGCTAAGCATCGGGAAGAGAAGTTGCAAAGTGATGTTTTCATCTTGAAGAAGCTAAATGCTTCATTTGAATTGTTCAACGAGGCCCTGCACGATACAGGCTCGGCCAATGAGGTACGTGCTTCCTCACATCGTGTAGCGTATTCCTGTTTTTATGCTCTCGATGTCTCAGCGCGTAGCCGTTCAACTAGAACAAACTGATGCTCTCCTTAACAAATATATCGGTATCCTTTCAAAATCGGAAGAAGTTTCGCGCCTCATATTTGACGACAAGTGGGAAGGGGCTGATGCAGTATGTTTCTAATCATTCTACTTTTGTTCTGGCATTAATATGTCATATATCACAGGATGAGGAGAGGTTCGAGCAGGAAATACAAATGGAGAGGCAGAGGAAACGCCGGGAAGCAGAAGAAGCCAAACTTGCATTGGCCAGGCTAGAACAGCAAAGATTGGAAGATATGAAGCGAGAAGAGAAAGAACAATTGGAACGCGAAAAGAGCGAACGGGCAATCCGCGGTGGCATAAGAGGCGTGCGGGGCACACGAGCATCAACGCGCGGCATGCGTGGGGCATCCGCCTCTTCACGTCCCGGTACGCGTCAGGTACTTTCCACCTTGTTCCAGCCACTGATAAACGGACAGATTCGGGTGCTTCAACTTCCCGTGGAATACCGAAACGACCACCCTCTGCATCTGCCCGTCCAAGTACTAGTGGCATTGCGCGCGTCTCCAGACCAGTGTGATATGTTTCCAGTGAACATTTCCGCCCTTTTCTATTTCATTCCTTCTTTTTATGTATTTCCGTAAGTGACAGCTCATTTTCACCTGCCATGTTGTTCAATCTTTCAATCCACTGACAACATAAACCTATCAGATTTTTGCATGTATCTCAAATGTATCGTTAATCATGTCACATGTAGTATGAACATCGTCGTCGATCGATCACCTGCCTGAACAAGGTCTAAACGGTGGCCTAAAATAGCGAACCTCCTTTTCACCTTTTCATCAGTCGTCTCACCCTACTCCGTTCACTACGCTGACATGACTCAGGTTCACCGTAAAAGCCTGAAGCACTGTATAAAGTCGGTCATGAACCTCTGGAATAATGGTTAAAAGGTACTAATTCGGTATTTAGACATTTTTCTCCTGCGTGGTTCGCGATCAACATGGGTACAGGAAGCGTTTCTGTGCTTGCTGCCATATTTCATTGGGGAGCATATGGCACTGCAGCGAAAGTAATCGCCCTTGTTTTCTTCTTTGTCAACCTCCTATTTTACATCCTTATACTCGCCATGACCGTTGCCCGTTATTACATGTTCCCTAAGGTAACACACTTTCTTGGAATGGCCCATCCGTAGCAACCAAACTCATAAACCCTTGAACCAGCTCTGGATCAAAATGCTGTATGATCCAGGAGAAGGTCTCTTTGTTGGCGCCTTTCCTATTGGCAGTGCTTCTCTTATAGATTTGGCAATCATTCTCAACCAGAGATGGTACTTCGGAGGGACGGCCTTTTGTTCACGCTATGGGGATTTTGGTGGGTGATTCTAGCCTGCTCATATTGGACCTGTTTCGGAATGATATATGTGCTGTGAGTATTGCCATTCGTATCGGATCGATTCGACAGCCTGATTGCTGGTTACAAGAATGTCCGCTCGCCACCATATGATTTCAGAAACCACATCATGTTGGGTTTTGCCTATCATTCCATTAATCGTTCTTTCAGCTACTGGGGGCTCACTGTCGCAGGCGCTATTACCACATTCGACAACCTTGACAATTCTGACAGTGGCCTTTTCTTTGGTGGCCTTCTGTATAGGAATGAGCCTTACTCTCATGGTGATTACCCTTTACCTGACACGCCTCATCCTTCGAGGTCCTCCGATGCCGCATGTCGTTTTGGCGAGCTTCATAATTACCAGTCCTCTCGGCCAGGGAGGATATTCCCTGCTAGTTAATGGACGAGTTCTTTCTAGAGTGTTTCCCCTTCATTTTGGGGATTCGTTCCCATCATTAGCTTTGACTGGACAAATATTATATGCAGGATGTTTCATGGGGGCTTGGATCTTGTGGTGCATGGGGCTTACATGGGTCATCATATCCCTCTCCTCCATTTATATCACCTTCCGGACGGACAAAATACCCTTTACATTGTCATATTGGGGCTTAGTATTTCCAAATGGCGTGTTCGCACTCTGCTCGGTGGAGCTTGGGGTTGTCCTAAATAGCCCAACATTTCATTATTTTGGTGCTATCTGGTCAAGTAAGCTCACCACGTCTCAGTCTTTCCTCCTTGCATAGGGTCAGCTAATGCATCTGATATCACATAGCATTTGTTCTTATCTTGTGGCTTGTATGTTTTATCCCGACAGTAATTCATCTATGGGACACTTCGGTATTCGTCAGTTCGCCATTGCTGTCTGACGAA
Organism: Psilocybe azurescens; assembly: GCA_023853785.1. Lineage (NCBI taxonomy): Eukaryota > Fungi > Basidiomycota > Agaricomycetes > Agaricales > Agrocybaceae > Psilocybe > Psilocybe azurescens. Next base: position 104,767 of record JAJIRX010000181.1, on the reverse strand, counting down.
GGATCTCAGAAAATCCCGGCTTAAGCGCCAGAAAAGTGTTACGAACTAACTGCAAACCTACGTGTAAACTTTGCTATGATATGTATACTACCAATTTGGAACGAATGAATGTTAGAGTTTGCATGTTACGACGTAGACTTTATAGCATGAGCAGAATATGCAGTCACCAGTGAGTGTTTGACGTTTCAATGATCAAGTGATTCCCTGAGTCCTCGTGACCCGGATTGATTGCCAAGTGGAATTGCAAGCTACAGCAGGTCTTAAAGTATTGCAGTCTACACCTATGACCATGTCTCGTTCTCTACGCTCGGCTGGATATCAACCGCTACAAACTCATGAAGACGAAACAGATATTGACAGCGAACCTCGGCCGTCAACCAGCCTTCCAGGTCCCTCTAACACGAACCCGCAGCGCCGTGCGGTGCGCCCAGGTAGTATTGACCTCACCAAATTGGACAATGCTTTCAAGAGGTGATGTTAATTTATTCGCTGTCTTGCTCGGCTTGTGGATTAACGGTATGTAAGATGGACTGAATCCATTGCTCAGAAAGTCAAACGCAAGAAGAAGACGACTGATCACTCGAGGAAGCAAATATGGCATAGTGTCTTCGATCCACCGGTGCCTCCTGTACTGAACTCAGGATTTGTACACAAGCTTCCAGTGTATTGCCAGTGAATAAAGCTAACACTTGCTATGATAAAGGATAAAACACTGGACCATAACCAACCTATGACGCAGGCAGACTTTGACGCGTAAGGCGAATGACAGCTTCTCTAGTGTTACCCCACTAACTTTATACAGAGTGGTGCATTCAGTGAAGGATGCTATTAATGAGGGAATTCATCCCAAAATGATAACGAAGGGGTCTTCGGGTTCTTATTTCGCTAGAGCAAAGGTCGAGGGAAGGGTACAAACCGTTGCGTGGGTGCACTACAGTTCTTTCACTTGCCTCCTGCTAAAGGTGACCACAGTGTATTTAAGCCTAAAGATGAAGAGCCATATGGTCGACTGAACCCGAAGGTGAGAGGTGTCTCCTATGATATATCTTGCCTTGCCTAATACGAAATACGGCAGACTACCAAATGGTTGCATCGACAATTTAGATGGATTATACCTTTCGGCCGTGCTTGTCTCATACCCAATCTTAGGTGCTTATAACGCTATGCCTTTTAGAGCGCCGCTCACAATATTTTAGTTATATATCAGAAGCCGCGGCCTCATTGCTGGACGACCGACTTCAACTTCATATTGTACCACCAACACAGCTTGTATCCTTTTCCAGTCCAGTATGCAAGCTTTTCTCTTTATAAACCAAAGTTCAAACACCTTATAAACTCTTTACTCAGGCATTCTTCTACGATTGGTTCGACCGCAATGCCGTGAAGAAGGGCAAACAACTACCTGAGAAAATCGGTAGTCTCCAATATTTCCTTCATGGCTTCCAAGGTATATACTACGCTAGTTTCGTGACAGTCTTTTTAAACCATTGAAACGATTTTAGATGCGTCTGACTTCCTTCGCAAACATCCTTGGCCGGGAAGAGCGATCTCCGATACATTCGACGATTCCACACATCGGCAAGGCAACGTGTCAAAACGCTTCATGAGCGCCATGAAAGTAATATGTGGCAAAACTGGCGATACGGAAGATATTTACGATGACGTAGACTATGAAGATGAACGTGTTCTTTATGATGCAACGGAGGCCTCGGAAGTCCAAAGGCCTTTCTATTGGAGTCAACAACTCCAACAGAGTTTCAGAGAAGAACTTGAGAAGTACGTCTCCCTTGATAAAAATGAGATGTGACTGCAAGGCTGACGGGTCGTAAGACTCGTGATTTTAGGTCAATTAGTTTCAGTGTGTAAACCTGAATACCACTGACCTCTGAATGACAGATTACCTTATGCTCAATACAGATCGAGGAGCGGACAACTACATGATCAAATATTGTGAAGGTGACCATGAAAAAACTCTTGTTGATGTCGCGCCCTCGAGATCTGTCCGTCTGGAAATGCCAGTGATGAGCGAGCTCAGAAGACCGGATGGTACTTCCAATTCCCCTCGCATGAATGCGCCGGCATCCTACCAACCTAATTTGTCGCCGGTGCCATCTGGGTCAAATACACCAAGTTCCGATTACAGACGAAAGCCTCACATTCACATTGCCGCGATCGACAATTCTCTTTCTTTCCCCCACGAACATCCTCAAGGATGGCGCTCATATACGTACGGATGGTTATATCTCCCGGTCAGCGTCATCGGTCGCCCTTTTAGCGAGAAGACTCGCAGTCATTTCCTTCCGTTACTGACATCAAAATCTTGGTGGGAAGAAACTACTTTCCAGCTGGAGAGGCTTTTTGCTATAGATCCCGACTTTCACCCAAAGATGTTTGCTGTAAGTTGTCTTTTCCTAGATCGTAATTCCGATTGACCTATTTCCCCTCAGCGACAACTAGCTGTTATAAAAGGTTACAATGCTTTACATATGGGCGCTGTATGTTATTGATCATGCGGTATAGGTCAAGCTTGGAATATAGTCCAGTCTTTGAAACACACGGTGCGCAAATTCTCTAGTAAATGCAAGTTCTACCTGAATCTAATTTTGTCTCGAATTGTAGGACGAAGGTATACCCAAATTTCTTTTCATCATTTCCTTGATTCTCATTTAGCATAGGTCCGCTGGAACTGACTCGCAGAACCAAGGTCCTTGTTTGGGACGATGAAATCGAAATTCCGGAAGAAACAATTTATGACATGCCTAGTGGTCCTATATCACCCAGGCTATCCACAAGCACTGCACCTGTCCCTAGACGAACACGAAGCCAGAGTTCTGGGGTGACTTCCCGCCTCCAATGAGGCGAACGTCGACAGATGCTTCGGGTGCCCCTCGCCCTGTTCCATTTGCAGCCAAATTTCAACGGGTACACCCTGGTACAACAGGTGTCACTGTTCTTGAACACCTGGAAAGACTGGATGCTGTTGAAGCAAGCCTACAGCGCCTTGGTGTGGATGATGATGGCGAAGAGGTAGATGTCGGCGAGGTGGCCCCTCAGAAACCAGTGCCCACACGTTCTCAGACGGCACCTCTGTCACCTGTACAGGGACACTCAATGTCGTCGCCACCTGGTAGCCCCCTACAGATTGTGCCGGAAGTATCATCAGCGAGAAGTTCAATCGACGAAGAAGATCTGGTCACTCTTTCGAAATCTACCTCTCATGTGGAAGGTCCGTATCCTTTTGGTCAACAAGAAACATTGTCTAGTGCCGGAATGGAGTGGATGCAATCAACTGATTCTCCGGCCAAACGAGTGGTTATATCTGAGGCATGTTCTCTTCGAGCGATATCTGTTTCGTATCTCATGAATATTTCAGCGTTTGGAAACTGTCAAGAGCAAGCCATTATGCTCCTGTTGGTAATATTTAATCTTCCTTTCCTTGGGCTATGGATTTAGATAGGGGTACTCTTAATATGGACATAAAAATTATACAAATAAACAAAACATGTAAAAAGTTCAACCACTAGTCTCCTTCCGTCAGTAACCACTGAGCGAACTCATCTAGACGCTTCTTCTCTGCCTCTTCGCTGTCACCACCGACCTCTTCTCCAGTGCCACTTCGTTTGAATCGTTGTCTTCCGGTGAAAAGCTCTGCCTCGACACGACGCTTGTCAAAGAATCGACCATCCATTTTCTACTTTTCCATTAATTCCATTCTGTGATGAAATAGTGGGATGTAATTACCAGGACACATGCCTGAGCGGCAATTGGGTCTCTGAATTTGACCGTTATCACACCGTCCTCTTCCAGCTAATCAAAGAGTAAGAAATTAGAAGTACAACACGGAGAATACAAGACAAGAACATACATCATATAATACCACATTTGTCACTTCTCCAAGAGAAGAGCATTCCTCTCGGACGTCTTCCTTCAGGTCGAGTAATAAGGAGGCATCTTCTTCAATATCCTTAGGTGAGAACATGTGCTTCAAGACTACGACTCGGCTCTTCGTTGAGGCGGCGGTATCTTCAGCAGGATCTGGCATTGGTCCAAAGCCGTCATCTTCCCCCATTCCTCTATTTTTCTATGCAAATGCTTAGTTGATTTCGTGACAACCTTACCAAGTACATACTTCTGCATTTTTCCAATGCGTCTTGTTATTTTCTTTTGTCGACTGTCTTCCGAGGCTTGTGGTCCTGTCCAGCAGCGGGTGTTTTATGAGCAAAATCTGCTTTGGAGACTTTCATAACAGTGTGAGGTTGGCCGAGTCTTAGCTCTGCGTCTTCCAGAATTGTCAATGCCAGAGCAACAGAGTCTTCCTTAAAATACACCACGAGAGCCTCTCCGTTGAAAGATCCATCTTCTCTGGCATACATCTTGACCTTCGGTTCACCATCCTCATCTTCTTCAATGACGCCGCATTTCGAGAAAAGTTCGACTATTTCTTCTTGCTCTGTGTCGGGAGGGAGCCCTGTCACATATACAGCTGTGTTTTTAGACTTTCGTTCTCCTGCTGGCTTCTCTTTCTTGTCGCCCTTTCCGCGCTTTATGGATATGGCGGCTGAATTGGGATCTGCGGAGGTGTAGTCTTCTTCGGCTTTGCGCTTTTTGTTCTCTCTCTTTAATACAGGTGCAGCTGGCGTCTATAGCGTAGAAGACGTTTGTTTAGTCAAAGAGAGACCTGAACAATGGCATAATTGACCTCTTCATCCACACCAGCTATGGAGTATGCCGCCTGTTGACGAGAGATCTCGTCGTCGTCGACCTAAACGGGATGTCCATGACGTCTAACATTCTCCGCAGGGACTTGAGGACCCACCAGAGGTATCCAGGAGCTCTTTGCGGCGTCAAATTCCAATTCTGTGCCATCATCTTGCTCAAAGCGCCATGTATTGGCCGTTTTCGAAAAGTATATCCTGTCCAAATTAGGTCACGGTTGAATACATTGCGCTCATTTTCTGAGGCAAGGGCGTTTTCGAGGGAGATAGAGTCACGGAAAGCAAGCATACCGTGGATCATCGGCGAAAGCTGCCGCTTGAACCTCTACAGATGTGCCCACTGCGGGAGATGGTGGTAGTGGTGGTGGTGGTGCAGACATGAATTGATGTGTACGCTTGTTTACAGATCCATGGACTACTTTATCAGGTACGTACTTTGTATGGAATGGATTTGGACTCTTTTACGAATGGTACTCGCCAAAGGGCGTGGAATATTTCTATTGGGAGTCATTCGACTTAATGTCTCTCTCTTTATAAGGTATCTACCGGTATAGCAACATAGGGAAGTATGTGTACTCGGGGTGAGGAGGAGCCGGCGACAACTTGGGTGCCCATCGCGGGTGGGGAACGGGAAGTGAAGGAGGGAGTTTGGATTCCGAATAGACCTTTGCGGTTGATGTAATTGCAGAAATGGCTTCTGAAAGATTAAGAGCCACAGGTTTGGCAGCGGGCACGGCTGCTTGGTCGGCGCCCTCTGTAGGGGCAGAGACACTTGGGAGAGTATTAATCGACCAGTACACCAATGGTAAGTTCAGAAGACATACGCGGGTGCATTTGAGTGCTCAATCAGCAACGTAGAAAGGTCCGACTGGGTGACGACGGACAGTTGAGGGTATGCACGCCTGACATCGCGTTTCCAGTATGGATTCTGAGCAGGGTCAGAAGCTGGGTTGAAATAAGTACGCGGAAAAGAAGTGGTAGAGTTGGAAAGGCATACCCTTGCCAGCTGGTGTAGAATACTGCTCTGGTCTCGAGGCCGGGGGTGGATAGCGATGGAGAGAGGCGCTCGGAAGCCCGGAGGAAATTTCAGGGTTAACCGCAACCACCTCCCCTGTACATCATAGAGTTAGCTTCAGAAAGGCACACAATTGTGCTTTATATTACGAACGGAATTTCTTCCAGAAGCCCTTTGGGCTTAAATGGTACAGAGTGGAGTCTGCAGCTTTCTTAGTGGCGGCCATGGATGTGTTTAAGCGTAGCAGCGGAGAGCCTGCGTGACCAATGTACCAGGTGACATATATGTGACACGAGTTGAACCCAACTCTTCGCCTCCTACTTAGGTCCACCCGCGTAGATATCATTGACAGTAGTAATGTAAAATCGAAAGCACCCTAGTTTTATTCAGCGTACGTACAGAAACCTAAAAGAACGCCATCCGCCATTTGACTCTATGTTTACCCCCAGCTTACTATAGGTGAGTACTGCTAGAAGCTTCATTCTTAGAACCGATGTATTTTACTACCACTTCCGCTCAGTTGAAGATAGACAAAGTTCAGCCCCCGTTACGCAGGATCTCATCCAACTCGAATTCCCAAAGTACAGCATCATAGACACGACACGGGTCGCGCTTCCTTCACCGTCTTATCTCGATTCTGCCGAGCCAATCAGGAATTGCTTTTTGTCAATGACTCACTGGTCGGTTATTATTTCACCTTCTGGTCTCCGTATGTAAGTGCCAAAACCTTGCGATAGTTGACATGCCACAGCAGATTGTCCACGGCTGAGGTTTCAAATTTCATTTTTGTATGTCGTTGTCGTGCCGAGATGCTTTGACCAGTGGCCGATACCACACAAATCGCGAATCCACATGTCGCAATCTTTATTCTCGACTTTGATAAAGTTGACCCACTGATCGGGCTTAGCTCTGTATTATTTTGCTTATATACCCTCCCGCTATCCGTCATGGAAGTATTTCTCTCTCCTGGTTCCGCCTCCTGTTTTCTTTTTTTTCTCCTTGGGATTTACGCTCGTGCTCCCGAAACCAAATTTCTTTTCCGTCTGTGATATGGCAACATCTTTCATCCAATATTCCCCGCAAGATGTTGGCTTCAAACTCAGAAAGGACCTAGTTGACTTGGAAGAGATGAGCAATCAGGACCCGCATGCTCTACCCGATTTCGAGTCGGGACCCAACCTCACCGCGCCGAAACTGTATCTCCCTCCTCTACTCTCTTCACTCCCAGAACACCTGCTACACCACCAACCTCCACTGGACCCCCAATACCCTCCCCTCAAAACACAGACTCGTCTACCCGACATAGATCCTGCTTCCCTCTCACTTCACAAGGCTCTTCATCACTTTAGGCCTCTGTCAGCCGATTACGCCAGCATACCTTATTTTGAAGCATTCAATTGGTCGGAATTGGTGTTACCAGACGAAGAGGAACGTGAATGGTATTGCGTCGTTTTCCGGAGCAAGCGGAAACCAGGAAGGGACGACATATGTAAGATTCGCTATCATAAAACATAACTTTTATCTGACTTGGGGTGGTAGCACTTTATGATGCCGATAAATACGCCCACGAGGAAGCTATACGAAATGGAGGGGTAAGTAATGTCAAGAATGCTTCAAAAGAGTCTGAATTTATGTTTTTTGGTACATTCAGTTGATCCTTTACTGGTATGGCGTTCCTAATGAGGTCACTGGGATGAACCTCGCAACGTGTATTTGGCAAAGTCGTAAGCATGCTACTGCTGCCAACTCCCAACCACACCATCTCAAAGCGATGCGCCTGGCTGCTCAAGCATATGACGTTTACGCCCTAGAGCGCTATCGATTGCAGAAGGTCAAAGGCAACACAGGCGTATCCATCCAGCCTTACAAAGGAGGGGAAGTTGGATGGTGAACCCTACATATTTACGCATAAATTGACTACTCTTGTTATCGTCGTTTTGCTATAGAGGATATACCCACTGCATCACTGTTTACTATTACACAACTATAAATAGTGCATACTACTGTTTACACTGTTGTCCACTAGTTATTTATGCCCTCATGATATCTTGCTTTGTGCCATGACCCCATGATTCGATGCTATCGTTAGACGCCTGCGAATATATGGCTTTACCGTCACCGTCGTCGACAGCGCTCGTCGCATTCGTCGGGAGATTAATCAGCCCCATGGTTGCAACGTGCTCAAATGGGCTTGGAGTTCTCTGGAGGCAAAGCAGATAGTCGGATGCCCATTAGCTACAAGAACTTGCAATGGTAGGAGGACAAACTCGGAAGGTCATTTCATTGGTTCCCCTTCCAGTTAAATTGAACCCTGGAGATGGTGTCGCTGTCTGGGGTAACCCAACCTGCAGCGTGATACCAGGAACATGCGCGGAAGGGCATCTTGGAGCCATGGTGGAAGTTCTGACAGGTTCCTGAATTTCAGGGACTACAGCTGCTACTCGGCTGTGATCACATTCAGGAGGTGGCAAGAAACGGAAAGGACAGGGTGATGCGGGTGCTGCACGCGAACACACATTTGCTGGAGAAGCACATTCGAGAAGTTGGAACAGTGTGCCAGGGTTTTCTTTTTTGTTAATGGTTTGGCAGAGAACACAGAGTCAATATTTTCACCGGGACCATATGCGAAGGCCGCACGCGTGGAGATATCAGGCGCAACAAGGTTGGTTCGGTCAAAAGGCTGCCACTGAAAGTCGATGCTATCACAGGGCATTCCAAAGCCGTGCTCTGGGACGGACCCCAGGGGACCCTCAGCAAGATAATCATAATATATGGGACGAGAGGAATGGTATCCGGGACCTGGAGTCGCATAAATCTCCGAGAATAGAGAGCTGTAGGTGAAATCAAGTGCAAATAGGTCCGTCTCGACATTGCAGTCATTTTCAACACGATCATTCATAAGACGCCCGGAATCTGAGGAATTGCAAAATATATGCGGCTCAACGAGCCGTAGATCCAGGCCCGAGTGTGAATCCTCGTAGATAGTAGGAGAGGAGGGAGTCCTTGGCGATGACGGTAAGAACAAAACAGTTGATTCTGTCGATGAGCCGAGGACAGAGCGGCGACCGGGACCCGGTGTAGAGAAAGGCATCCTTTCGGACGCATGAGCAAAAAGATTGGCAGCGTTTGCGTCTTGCACGATAGACTTGGTTAGTGACGAAAGTTGAAAATCTGGTAAAGGTTGGAAAGCAAATTCGTGATCAGTACTCGAAGCAGGTTTGTTAAAGACAAATATGTCATCGACAGCATCAGGATCCACTTCTTGAGGAAGACTGTCAGGTTCTCTGGTAGGACTTGTGTTAATGGTAGACTGGATGGCTGGAGGGAGTAGAAGACGCAGTGGATGTTTTTGAGCAAGTGACATGAAGGTGTTAGCCAGCCACCTAGGTAGAGGATTGCAAGTTCTACGAGATGATGAAGACTTGAAAGCCCTGGAGAGTCAAGATGGGAATGGTAAAACGAAGATGAAGTGACCTTGGTAGTAGCACTATCGCTAGATAGAAGCTCATCGTCCGATGCAGCGTGTCTGAGTGGACGCCTGTCCATTTTGATGAAGCATAGGTCGCGTCCAACAGTGCTCGGTACAGGAGGACTGTACGCGTCTCTTGCTGATACGTGCCTATTTTTCTTGTTGCGCCGGCTGTTCGCAGATCCTGGACTCCTCGAAGATGTTGGATGCGTATGGACGACAGACATAGACTCTATCATTCTGTCGAATCGAGCATTGCTGTTAGGTTTGCGACGCTTGGAATGTTGTTCGCGATCTGTGGTGGCAGGACTGGAAATAGTACACCCAAAAAGAATAAGAGGAAGAAAAGTACCTAGAGAAGGATTGCTTGTGTCGGGAGGTTATATACCAGCATATATTCGATAAAGCACACGACTGTTTGCGTACGAATGATTTGATATGACAGATTTTGGGCCTTGTTGATGAGAAAATGGCGAATACTCATGGTGGTTTGCCATAAGCGACGGGATGATGGAATGTGTGCTAAAATAATCATGATAGGTCCGGGCCGTCATCCGTGCATATATCTTATCGCTGCCAACTCCTGTTCGCCTGCGTTTCCTACTTCCCACTGCCCACGTAGTCGTTATGGGGGCTCCTGGGGCTCTACTCCTAGATGGTGGTCCCAACAAACCCCAGAATCTGCCCTTCAGTTGTTCCACAAAACCATCACGATCCATCAGAAAGAAGTTCCGACTATTACCAAGCACCTGGACCGTCCTATCAACGACTCTCATATTCGGCTTCTTGATCGTCTATGCTCACAGTCGCGATTACTTTGCGCTCTTAGTCTTGGACTCTGCCATTCCCGGAAAAGTTAGAAATCCTGCATATCTTATACAGGCGCACCACGGAGCAGTCGCGTCCGAGAACAAGAGGTGTTCTGATATAGGGGTGGACATATTGAAGGATGGTGGAAATGCAGTTGATGCAGCTATTGCAGCTACCTTCTGTATCGGGGTTGTCAATATGTTTTCGTGAGCTTGAGCAAAATTCCTATGTTATTTCGGCCCGTTTCATCGCGTTCGCAGGTCAGGCATCGGAGGAGGAGGATTTATGACCGTTCGAATTCCCCCCGAACAATACGTCTTCGAATTCTAAAGTATTTACCATTGATTTCCGAGAGACTGCACCGGTACTTTCGAATAGCTCTATGTATGTCTCAAATCCGAATTCCTCAAGATATGGGGGCTGGCTGTGGGAGTACCTGGAGAAGTTCGTGGGCTCGAGGAGGCTCATCAACGATGGGGTACAATGCCATGGCAGAGTTTGATAAAGCCAAGTATTAGCCTCGCCGAAGGATGGGAAGTAGACAAAGAGTTAGGACGAAGACTGCCTGTAAGGGCCGATTTTATTCATTTCTATACACTGTCCGCTAACATTGCATCTTTCCAGTGGTTCAGCGATCTAATGCTAAACAACCCGGACTGGAGTTCAATCTTCGCTCCTCAAGGAAGGCTACTCAAAGAAGGCGAAATTATTCGCCGTACTAATCTCTCTCGCACTTTAAAGAAGATATCCGAAGAAGGAGCCAACGCATTTTACACGGTATTTATACTTCACTTTCATCGAGTTAATTTTCATTAATGATCTTTACCAGGGTTCGATCGCGGATTCTATCGTGCGCAAAGCACGGCTCGAAGGCGGGATAATCTCGCACTCAGATTTAGAACATTATACAATCAAAGTTGACCACGCACTGGAAGGAACTTATCGCGATAAGAAGGTCTACACCTCGCACGCCCCTACTTCAGGTCCTGGTAGGTTATCAAATGTGATACTTGTCATTATTGCATGTGCTGACACACAATGCCAGTACTACTGCATATGCTAAATCTGATTGAGAAGTATGAAATGAGTGACAGAGATGGTCTCAATGTTCATAGACTTTTGGAGGTCATTAAGTTCGGCTTCGCCGCCCGGTAAAATCTCCTTGTCGTTCCATTATTTCATTCGTGCGCTAAATTTTACTGTCGGTATCTAGCACCAAGGTCTGCGACCCCCGGTTTATCAATAGCACTTCCCGAATTGACGAAATATCGACGAAATCATATGCTGACACGATATTTAGAAATATCACCGACGTGAGAGATGTGTCTATTAGACTTGTCTGGGATTCTAGGACTTATCTTTTGTCTTTAGGACCGTACTCATCTACCTGAATATTATAATCCGGAATTCGATATCAAGATAGATCACGGGACTGTAAGCTTCGTTAACTATGTCCATATGTCTGCTATATCCTGACTTCGATGAGATAAGAGTCATACATCAGTCGTTGACAAGAATGGCATGGCAGTGGCTTTGACTTCAACTGTCAATCAAGTCTTTGGATCCCGAGTTCTCGATCCTGAGACCGGTATTATACTGAACGACGAAATGGACGATTTTTCAACTCCTGGTCGACCAAATGGATTTGGATTGTGGCCATCGCCATGTAGGTTATCAACAAAGAAGTACAATGATATTAGTAAACTCGGTGTGCTTTAGATAACTATCCAGAACCTGGAAAGCGACCTCTCTCTTCTACGGTGCCGACTATCCTTGAACATGCTGACGGGTCATTCTACCTTGCGGTGGGAGGCTCCGGTGGTTCCAAGATATTTTCCTCTGTCTTCCAGGTTATACTGAACCTTGGTTGGGGCCTTGACATCAGCCAAGCAATCGAATTTGGACGTCTGCACGATCAACTGTACCCTCTTTTGTCGAAGCAGACGACGTATATCCATTGGACATCCTTCGGGATCTGGTACAGCGTGGACACAATGTGACAGGTTGCGTCTTATTTACCTGAGAACCTCATCATTTGTTTGCTGTGCTTACTGTCTACGATTCTGCAGTGGCTGACGTCAATCGGGTGGCTGCCGTTATTCAAGCTGTGTTGCACGATAAGAGTGGTATCTCCGGTATGTTGTCTCTGCGTTCTATTTTTAGATGCCGGTTAAACTTGTGATTTGTCTTATAGCCGCGAGCGACTCGCGAAAGAATGGTATTGCTGCTGGATATTGATTTTACTCGAAAGACGCCTCCGCTTCTATGACTAGAATGCGAGCTTGATTTTTTATGAATCGATTTTATTGGGCCTGGGGTGGATTAGACAATGCACGTCTTTAGGCGCTTGATGCACGACCAAAGGAGGCCATTTAGTATCGACGATGTAGGAACTCATATACAATCATTTAAAACACTTTTATTCGGCGCGGAATTAGTTAAGAGGTCGCCGTTTTTTCCCAATGTGAGCTTTGCTGCACGGCGGGTAGATTAATTTCGATGTATGGTTCTCGGTTCTGTTAATTTGAGGATGAATTAGCCTCATCTTCGGGTTCTATGATGTTTAAACTGAGGAAAGTTGAACGCTAGATCGCGATTGTGTATCGCCGCCGTCTAACACCTGCACGACTATTTCAATGTTTACCTAAAGTTGTCTGTGATTCAGTAGCGTCACCAATAGCGCATAACATCGCAGCTAATAATTGCTTCTTAGACATTGGTCAATGCGACCATTATTTAGGTTAAATGTTTCTTGAATCGCATGCTTAAGACCAATCTGAGACTACCGAAGGTGGCAAGACTCAAGAAGGACTCAAGGTGTGCGCAAGACCTGGGAAAGATGAGAAGTCGTAGCTTTGTTCGCGTCTGTCATTTGAAATTCCAGACATAATACCGCTTTAACATCACACTGGCAGTGAAATAAGCGTGGTTCTTTAGATGAGAGTGGGCATGGTAGCGAGAGCACGGGATAAAGGATGGCTGCTTTAGTGACATTGGCGAGGTATTAGTTCTTGACAGGAGCGATGTTCGTACGACTATGCCCTGGTTGGAAAGAAGAGAAGTCAGTGCCTAAGGTCTTGTGTGCGAATGTGCGCTACTGACTGGGACGTGCATAATAGGGCTTATACCATGTAACCCAAGGTCGAGTTCAAAATCATGGTCCGTTCTATAAATAAGTATTTGTGGAGCAGATTTGTGTCTTTTTGGGTATGTTATATTTACAGGAATTGAGTTCGGCTGTTTGTGGCATACGAAGCATACGATGATGTTTTTTTAGAATTCCGTATGTACTATGTTTTCCGTCCCGTGAGATCTCGAGGCGTTCAGTTAGATCTCAGGTCGGTGAGGATTATTATGGACGGCGTAACGTGTGATAGTTTGCCTCAAAGGGTATGTATGCTTCTCGACAAGCTTTTGGGCTCGAGAATCGGCATCGGCGTACGATGGCGCGGGTACGTGTGCGCATAGTTATGTCGAGGCAGCGTCCAAGAAGTGGAATGTTGTGCGGGTGCGGTAGACATTTCCTTTCCGTTGTGCCACTCTTTGAGATCTTTTGATAATGATTATTACATGAGTCACTGCCAGGACAGGGGGAGTCGCGCCGAATTTGATGATGGATTCGTTCAATTCGGAAAAATAACTCCAAGAGTCTATATACGACTTTGGCGGGTTGATTGCAATGTGAAGAGATGTGAAGGTACCAGAGTGGTGCGTTGTTGTTCCTTTCTCTGCTTAATTAACACATCTGTTGTTAGACGTACTTAGTGATAAAGGACTTAAAAAAAAAAAATCAGGGCCAGAGTATGCATCACTGCTATGTAATCAGCATGGTGGGGAGAATCAAATGTGGGGAGTTGGGATCATGACATGACACTTTGCGAAACTAACGCCGGTGCATATGTCCTAATCAGAGAAGAGCGCCGCCCGGGGCGTCATAAGCAGGGGCAAGGGGACATTAACCCGCAAAGGCGACCGCTGTGAGAGCCCTGCGCCACATCGCGAGCGGAATGAATGGGCGTCGGCAGAAATAGACTCCAAAGCAGCAAGCGACCCAGCGTGACCCTTGATTCAATATTCTGCAAGTGGTTTAGCGTCGTCGTCTAACTTGCGGCTCGCCCAAAGGAAGATATTCTTTGCAAGAAAATACAATTTTGTTCTGGCCGGATAGAGCACGTATACATATGTAGACCGCGTGGTTCGAAGTTCGCGCGACATGATCATTTTTATGTCGCCCTAGATCCAGTTTGGAAGTATGTAGGGCTTTGTGGATTCTGGATTGAGTCTGCTTACTGAGCCCCTTGAGGATCAACATAATACCTTCATGGGGGCCACGAGCCGTTTGAGGTCGGCCCAAGTCCCATGACCACCTGAAGATGCCCTGTACTGTTGTCGAGTGCGTGCGTGCGGTGTGCATCGCCATTTCTCTCGGCCATCGGTGTGCGCTGCTGCTGAAGTGGTTGACGAGCTTCGTAATTGGACAAAGACTAGCCACTCGAATCTGGATGAGAAGCTGGACTAAAGCCCACGCACGTACCTTTCTGTAGACCGTGTGGATGTGGTGTCCGATGCGTTCGCGCCAGTACTTGCAGGACGCTGCGCAGGAAACAGGATTAGTTGGTTGTTGTTTTCTTTTTGATGGATTTTTTCACGGTGTGCATATGGACATATGTATCATCGGCGATTGAGAGTTGCAATGGAAATTTAATAGCCGCTGGATTTTATTTTATTTGTTCGGCCGGTGAGCGGTATGCGGCTAGAGGTGGCAGGAGGACACTGAGCGGAACACTATAAATGCGGGCCGGTCACCGGTGGCCGGTTTTCAAATGATGTTGATCTGCACCGGGTCCGGCGATGTCAGGCTTGGAAGCAGCCTGTCGCTATTAATAATTCTGGCTTGTTACCTTGCACACGCACACGGAACTGGACTTGCTCGAGGGTTTTTTCTCGCCTTGACAGTAACGCATAGGAACTAGGCATAGCACGGATTACACATGGAGCAGGCGATGCATATGACAGCTCGTGCGGCTGCGTTTGTAGAGGCGCTCAGATTGGAAGAGGTGGACTGGGACCTGCTGTCTTCTTATGCTGGGCTGCTTGGCCTGGCTACGTGCTCGATCTATGCCGGAGCTAATGGGTCACTTCCGGTGTGTTCATGATTGTTTTAAAGTTTTCAATGGGGAGATTGAATTTTTTCCCCTTTTTTGAATGTAGAGGAAGCGATTGGCTAAAGGTACGGGTACAGAGAAAGTTAAGAAAGCTGAAGATGAGGATGAGGACGATGAAGATGAGGAGAGTGATGAGCGCATGTCCTCTGAGGATGCGTGGATTTTTCCCATCGTGAGTTTGCTTTGTTCGTGGTGGTGAGTATCCGCTCGGCGGTGATGACAATTGAATGGCTTTTGGGCAGATCGGCTCTGTTGCGTTGGTGGGATTGTATGTTTTGGTAAAGTACCTCGGAACACAGTGGCTGAACTGGTTGCTCGGTTGGTACTTTGCATTGGCGGGTGTGGGAAGTGTCTGGAATGTAAGATTGATTTTTTTCTTTCTTTTCTTTGATCGACGTTGAAACCGGGCAGTCGTGGATTTCATTGACGAGGTACCTGGTTGGAGAGACACGGTGGAAGAAATTTGATCAAGTACGAGTGTCCGTGAAAAAGGGCTCGCATGGTAAATCTTGAACCCGTATTTTCGGATTTTTCGGGGAGGAGTGACATTTGTTTTTTTTTTTGTTGGGCAGTGCTGATTGGAATTTCGACGCGGACACCATCGATTATTCTGCTCCCGCTGGCCTTTGTGCCGTCTGGGTTGTATATGCTCTGGGGGCAGGACGACGGTCGGTACTCCTGACGGATATATTGGGAGTGTCGTTTTCTTACAATGCACTGACACTGCTGAGGATCGACTCGTTCAAGACGGGATGTATTTTACTGAGTGGATTATTTGTATACGATGTATGGTGGGTGTTTGGTACGGATGTGGTGAGTGGTTATTTTACTTTATGAGAGAGAGAGAATATATATTGACATAGGGGCAGATGGTCAAGGTGGCGACTACGCTGGATGTACCTATCAAGCTGCTGTGGCCCAAGTCAGTGGTGTTTGCGGGAGAGAGGGGATACACGATGCTTGGACTAGGGGATGTAGTGATCCCGGGCACGTTTGTTGCACTTGCGCTTCGGTATGATTATGCGAGCAAAGGCAGAGGACAGCCGTATTTCTGGGCAGGAATGGGTGCGTATGTGGTCGGACTGGCGAGTACGATGGCAGTGATGCATGTGTTTGGGAAAGCGCAGCCAGCGCTGCTGTATCTGAGGTGAGTGGTGGTGAACACGGAGGAGTGTGTACTGATGTTGTGCAGTCCTGCATGCATACTGTCGTTTGTAGTTACAGGACTAGTGCGGGGGGAATTGGGAACTGCGTGGCAATGGATTGATGAGAATTGCCAAGGAAGCGGAGTGGGCCGGGCTGAGAGCGAGGGTGTCGTGGGTCCCAGTATCTCGGACCGCTAATAGTCAGTAGTTAGTTAGTCGAGCGCTCTCCTCTCGCCTCTCTCACCAATAATGACCTCTGATATCCACAACCTCTCGCCTCAGGAGTGGTCTCAGATATTCTCAGCGCCTCTCAATCCCACTGTCTTTGCTGCTCTTGCTGCCAATGGCGTTCTCGGCGATCCCCCGCTCACTGTCCCAGACCAGTGGTCCCATCGCCCACCATCATCCACCACTCTCCCTCCCTCTCTTTGGATGTCCTCATCAGGCAATTCCAGCAGCACCAGCTATCAACAACACCAACACCCGCACCCGCACTCCCAGTCTCACCCCCGCACCAGCACCCACACCCGCACCCACACCCGCACCCTCAGCTCCACCACTACCCTCCCTCCCTCCTCCCAGACTCCTCCCCAGTCTCCCCAGTCTCTCCCTCTACAGAGTCCAAGTCCACCCTCTTCACCGACCTCTTCTCCGACGATCTCTTTCAGCCTCCGCTCTCCCCCCAGCAGACTTCGCCCTTCACCTCCCCCCGTGTCTCCGGCTCCCCAGTCCTCAACTGCTCCCCAGACACTGATGTCGATCCAGAGCAGCTCGCAAAGGATGATCCCCTTGCAACCCAGGTCTGGAAGATGTACGCCCGCACAAAGGTCACTCTACCCCATGCTCAGCGCATGGAGAATATCACCTGGCGCATGATGGCCCTCGCTCTCAAGAAGAAGAAGGATGAGGACGATGTTGCTGCTGCTGCTGCTGTTGCCGCTGCTGCAAAGGTCTCTGATCAACCAATAAAGCCAGATCCTGCTTCTGAATCCACCCCGCCCTCTGCATCAGTCTCAGTCTCTGTCTCTGCGTCTGCCCCTGGCCCTACCACGGCTCCACCTGCAGACCACAAACAATCAGATGAGCGAGGCCGCAGAATCGACAAGGGAAAAGCCAGAGTCCGCGTCGTTGGCTTTGATGCCATTCAGCAAGACAATCTCGACGATGAAAAGTTTGTCCTTTAAATTCTTTCCTTCATTCTTTACTCAATGGTTTCTTCAAGCATCGTGTCTATGGATTGGAGAGCTATGAGCAGATCAAGGTCTCGCATCTCTATGGATTGGAGACCCGCTTCTCGTTCTCGTTCTCGTCCTCCAGAATCAACCACAAGTGCAACCACTTTCGATCACCATGCTGGTCTTCAACCTTCCTACGATAGTCATTTCGCTTTTCCCACAATAGAACGCGGCCCGATCAAGAATATTCCCACTACTTCATCCCTCTTGTCAGCAGGTCGTCGCAGTCCTCTTTTCGATCAACAACTCGGCGTCCTTTACGAATCAAACGACAATATTCCCTATTTCGACAATCCTGACAATTTTAATAACAATCGTTACCCGGCCTTTCACAGTGTTATACCCTCCTCTCTCCCAACCTCGGGTCTTCATGGCTTCAATAGAGTTCCCGCCCCCTTGAAGGATAATCGTCCCTATGCACGTTTCCGCAAGACAAGTTTTGATCACACCCTTCGCAAATCACGTCAAAACTCCAAATCAAACCTTTCCATCGACTCTCTCTCAGGCACTAAACGCCCTGCAGACACTCTCCATAGCGACAGCCTTCTAAGGGCAGATCCTTCAAACATAGATCATTCAGAACAAGATTCATCTTCGTCTTCCTTCCCGTCCTCCTCTTTCAACTTTTCTTTCCCACCTTATGATGGCGTCTTTGATCTCCCTCCTACTAGCGTCCACTACTCACCTCACCCGCCCTCGAGCTATATTCAACATCCTCGGAATCGGTATCACTCTACCTCCACCTCACCTTCAGAAGGTCTCTCAGCCGCTGCCGTAGCCGCTTCCGCAGTCATGGCTGAAGGTTATGCACAACTCAATGCCGTAACAGGTGCAGATGAGAACGTACTCGATTATCGTCAACTCATGGGTCTCGTGTATCCCCACATCGACACTTCCTCTTCTTCATACACACACGTAGACCCCACTCAAATCCTAAATCAACATGACAATTCGGGAAATAACAACTATCCGTCCTTCCACGCGAGCCCGTCTAGCGACGAATGGGGAAATGGACCCAGTTCAAATGCTTCCCCTGAACCTTACAATGTCTCCAACGCATCTACCCCCCCTTCCACAGAGGGAGGAGGAGCTTCTTCAACCCAACCGTCCCGTCGCAAGTATATTTCATTGCAGCAGACCGCTCAAGAGGTTCAGAGAAGTAATACCGTATCTTCACCTGGCGCGACAGAACCGCCAGAGGATTTGTCCAAATCTTCCATAACGGGCGACGATGGAGACCAGACACCCACCCTGTGCACCAACTGTCAAACCACGAATACTCCATTGTGGAGAAGAGATCCCGAAGGCCAGCCGCTTTGCAACGCATGCGGTTTATTCTATGTAGGTTTATTTTTAATCCTGTTTCGGGAGCGGTTGGAGGGGGGGCTCATTATGATTCTCTTTAGAAACTTCATGGTGTTGTCCGTCCCCTTTCTCTGAAGACAGATGTCATCAAGAAGAGGCAAGAAACTGTCTTTCTTTTTCTCTATGAATGTTCAACTTACGCATGTTATACTACACAGAAATCGGGCTTCAGGCACACCCAGCAATAGCTCACGGAAAGGTGGTGTGTCTACTCTGCCTAAAATTGCTTCTTCAACTACGCGGCCTCGATCACAGTCGAGCTCTCTTTTAACGGGGTTAACCAGAGGAGTCATACCCTCTCCCCGGCCTCCTAATGTTGCTCTTGGTCCAATCACGATAAAGCGTCAACGGCGGACGTCAGGTCCGGAGAGCTGATTCACTAGATACCATTATGCCAATTTCTTTTTCTTCTTGCTTGAATATTTTTTTTTATACTTTTTATTCTCTTTCCCGACGTCCTTCTACCTAACTTCTTTTTTTTTTTTCTCGTATTACGATTCGATGTATAGACTGTAACATCTGATGTTGTCAAATATTTTTTTCCCTACACATACAAGTACTACTTACAGAAAATGGGCCTAAATGCGGCAATTTACTTCTGATGTAAACTCGGAACCAATTAAGGCTAAAGTTGGAACTTTATACACACACACCTTTCTTTGCTCTTCCAACTCGTACACATCGTACCGTTATTTCATCCTGGCGTCTCTTTTTCGACAACAAACAGCTCCGATACGCCCACAAGGACCTCGTTCGGCTTATCCGTCCGGTCTCCAACCAGTTGCACACAATGATTTGAATGGCAGCAAGCAATTACATCGTCGTGTATCTCGCACCGACCTCGATTTTGAGCAAGCTCTCAAGCAAGAAGGCACCGTGGTGCTCAAGGAGGGATTGGATATGAATTCTTTGGGGGTTGAACAGAGTCCGAATCGGAGCTATGCGAGCAGCAGTAATGCGGCTACACCCCAGACGCATCGTGGCATCACAAGAGTCTCGCTTCAGCCGTCAACGCCTACCGTTCTTCCGCCGACACCTACCCCGCTGAGGAGATTGTCGGCGGGCACGGCGACAACCACGACGACGGCAACGCAGCTGGGTCCGTCGCCTTCATCTTCCTCGCATGATCTAGGATTGGATGTGGAAGAGGCTGAGAGACAAACGAATAGACGGTCGATGTATCGCTCGCCCGGGACATCGAGCAGCCCGGATCTGGCGACGCTGTTGAGGAAGGCAAAGGAGAGGGGGGGTGCGGTGTTGGGTAATGGTGGTGGTGGTGGTGGTGGTGGTGGTGGTGGTGGTGGTGGTGGCGGCGGCGGTAGCGGCGCCCAGATGATGAAGAGACGCGAGTCGCCGCCGCCGCCGATGCCTGAGCATAGACACACGGCGTCGTCGTCGACGTTGGTGGCTTCTCCTTCGGAGGGAGGTCCGGCTGATTGGGTGCTCACGAGTCCGCATCGGTATAAAGAGAACGGGACTGTTAAAGTGCGTTCTTGTGGCTTATGATAGTCCCCTCCCAGGCTTTACTCATCATCATCTTCATCATTTGTGTATCAAGCCCCAGAAGTCATCAGTGCGAGCAAAGACGAGTGCGCTCTGGGGAAAGATGATGGGGCAGAATACTGTTAGAGAACGATCGGTGAGTTGTGTTGCTATGAAGTGCTGATGATAGTCTTATGGGATATTTATGTGCGTATCTATAGAAAACGGATGCGTCCCAACCGCCTTCGTCACTGGTGAATTCGTTCACACCGCCTCCCCCTGTTCCTGCTATTCCTGCGGAGCATCGCACGTCGCCTATAGCGGATGTATATTCGACTATGCGTGTGCCCGAGAGGGACAGGGACAGGGACAGGACACAAAGAGTGCTGCCGTCGAGGAAACCTCTCCCGCCCATCGTCGATATGCAGGACATCACTAGCACACCCGCCACCACTAGCCCTATTCCGTATTCAGAAAAAATCTCCCCTTTACCTCCCATCCCTGTCACTCCGAAACGGAGAAGCATGAGTGTCAGCGAAACCGTGAAGACTATTTCTAATGCTAATGTTACCGCGACCCCTGAGCCTCCGAATTCTCTAAGTGGGCTTTTGGACGTGTTCAAGGGAGAGCTGTCGACATTGGACACGGTTCCGCTGGATCTCCGCAATCCAGCACTAAGGTCTGCTGATGCTGCTGCTGGCACCCGGGAACTCCCTACGAAGGGTGACGATGATATTTTGCACCGACTGCGCTCATCCCACCGCGCAGCTCATCCTTGCAGCTGTCGCCTGGCCATGCCGCCACTACCACTACCACTACCACTACCACTACACCTTTGAGGCAGCTGACACCTCTTCGATCGAGAAGTGGTCCTCCGACGGCATTGGCTGCTCCTAGCCTGAGCCAAAGTCAGAGTCCCACCCTTAGCCCACGCGGCGACAGCAATCGGCTCCGTGTTCTGCACCGTTCGACGGCCTCGAGCTCGGAGCCATCCCTTGTTTCAGCTATGGACGAAGAACAGCTGGCAATTAAGCTTCGTGCGGCAGCTACAAAGAGGAGCTCGCATAACTTTGTGGCGTCGTCATCGTTGTCTGTTCCGTCGACATCATCTACCACTCCGATTATTACTGGTGAGGATAAGGAGGATATGGAAACAAGAGGCAAGGATATGGCTTCGCGTTGTTGGAATGAGGATGAGGACTTTTTGGCGAAGGAGAAAATTGCAGAGTGGTTGGGTGGGCAGTGAGTCCTCTCTTGCTTGGTGTATGCATCATTTGTGTTTCTGACGCGGCAGCGGTGTAGTGGGCTTATTAATAAGGCTGCTCTGAGGCACTATGTCGACTTTTTCGATTTTGCAGGACTTCGTTTGGACGTTGCTTTCAGGCGTTTGTGCGGGAAGCTGTACCTGAAGGGTGAGACGCAACAGGTTGATAGGATTTTGGAGCAGTTCAGTCGTCGGTATTGGGATTGTAATCCTGGTGGTGTTTATGGAAGCGCTAGTAAGTGATGATTTAGTTGTTTTATTATTATTGGTTATTAAAATCAAGTTTTGACTGTCAGATATTGTACACGCTGTGTCTTATTCGCTGCTGCTCCTCAACACTGATCTTCATGTTGCCGAGTTGAGTTCGCGTATGTCACGCATGCAGTTTGTACGCAACACCGTGTCGGCCATTCAGACGCAACTCCAGCCCAACACGGCTGCGCGGTTGTCGAGCTCTGATCTCACTTACGATGACTGCAGTAGCAGTGTGCGCGGTTCAGAGGATACTGAAATGATGGGTACTCGGTCGAAGAGGAGTGACAGTATCACAAGTTGGAATAGTGTCTCGAAGGAAGCTGTTATGTCGCTTCCGGTATCTCCTGCGTCGCCGGCGGAGAAGCTGGGTACAGTGCTGCACTCGAATGGAAGTACGGCTTCTGTGCAGATTTCCAATGGTCACGAGCAGCAGCAGCAGCAGCAGATGACGCCTAGTCGGCAAAATACTCGCGCTTGGGAAAACGATTTGGAAGGTCTGCTCAAGGTTTGTTAAAGATTATATTCTCAGTAGGGAATGACGAAACTAATTGCATTTCGTCGTCTTTCTTTTTCAAAGGAAATGTATAATGCTATTAAGCATCAGCAGATCCTTCAGCCGCTGAATTCGAGCTTGACACGGTCGTCGGTTTCTTCACTCAGTCCTGGTGGCAGCGGGATGATGCGAAACCGGAGTTTGCGGAGCCAGCCTGATCGGTTGACCACATTCAAGCGGGGGAGTATACGCGGACTGCAATCCATCCTTAGCGTGCAATCGGGCGCTAGTCCTTACAGTAGCAATAGCAGCATCGATGGTAGAGTCAGCCCATCCCCAAGTTTTGCTACTTCTACACACGAGGTGCGATTTGGTGTCAGTTCTTTCCTTATGGGTGGGCTAATTGGGGGATAGGCTATGTACGGGTCAAGTTCTTCGTTCCTCAATCCTACGTTGGGTTTTGCTTCCAATCTGTCACACACCATCATTCGAGAAGCGCAAGAGGATGATGATAGAAGTGTGCATAGCGAAGATTCGACATCGACCACGATTAGCATCTCGGATGAGGAATTGGCTTTACTCGGCGCGCCCTGGGCGAAAGAGGGCATGCTTTGTCGTAAACAGTATTGGGAATCCGCTGGCAAGCGAGCGAAAGACAAGGCGTGGCTAGACGTTTTTGTGGTCATTCAGAAGGGAATGCTCAACATGTTTACTTTTGGCGATCACAATTCAGGCGCGTCGGGGACCTTTGGAGGCGGAAATTGGCTTGTAAGCGTTTTTACTCTCTCTTGTATACGGATGTCTGTTAATACTCGTGGGGTTTTTTTTTTCAGGCCAATGCCCAATCAGTTGGCGAGATTTCTCTTGCCCATTCTCTCGCTCACGCGCTACCTCCTCCCGGTTACAACAAGAGGCCGTATTGCATGGTTTTGACTCTAGCCAATCGTGGCGTGTACTTCTTCCAGGCCGGAACAGAGGAACTCGTGAATGAATGGGTATCAACGTGCAACTATTGGGCAGCTAGGACAAGTAAGGAGCCCCTAGCCGGCGGCGTCTCGAATATGGAATATGGATGGAGTAGAGTGGCTGACACGTACGGATCTGGGCGCTCTCAATCGCAGGTCGATTTCCAGAGAGAGCCGGATATTCCGGACACTGTTAGCGTGCGCAGTGGGAAAAGCACGAGGAGTAAATATGGCTGGAAGGATGGTTCCGCTACTATACGTGGGCCGTATACTCCTAGATCGGATAAAACGTTCATCAATGAATGGAAGCCACCTTTGCCGCCCACGGTTTCTAGTGTCCATGATGAGGAGACACAGCTCGACGCTTTGCGGAAGCATGTGACCTCTCTCAAGAAGGACCTTGAGGTCCATAATGACCTGCGGGGGCCAATGGCAGCATTGGTAAGTGCCTTTCCTTTTTCATTGTTAACAGACGGGTCCTGATGATTAATTATCTTCGTTTCCTAGTACGCTGCGCGATCTTCCAACGCCATGAAAGCCCAAAGCAACTGGGAAGAAAAATCCCAATACCTACTTAGGGAAATCGTCAAGTATGATCTATACATCGATTCCCTCCAAGCAGCCATGTCATTGCGCTTGAAAAAGCGAGGAGAAAAGGGTACTGCACTTTGCTTACTGTTTAAATTTCGTGGTAATCTGACGACGCATTTCCGATTTAGCCTTGGAACACGCTCTCAGCCATTCTAATCCGGTTGAAGAGCAACCACTGTCAAACTCGCAGAAGTGGAAAAGCTCAGAGCTTTCAATTAGCGAAGAACCTGAACCGTTGACGCCGGGTCCTCGACAGCAAGTTCACAAAAGAGATTTAGATGGGCACGATGACTGATTACGCTACTTTGTTCACGAACCGATTTGTTAATGATATACCTGGGAGGACGACCTACGTACTTACACGCTTTTATTATTTACGTGCTTTATTAACGCTTTCCCCCAAACTTTGTAACATTTGATGTTCAATAAATCCCGATTGATGGTCCCTTTTAATTTGAATTCCATTTGGGCGGATGCAAATCACGTGAAAGCACATTGCAGTACATAGACTCGTTTGGAGAGCTGTCCTTGCAAAGTTTACTCTCTTCGCATACTATCCCTTTGGTCGTGCTATAAAGTCACCTTAGAGCCACTGCGCGCGCCCACAACTCCTTCATGGCGCAGCCCAACGACTCGAAAGCCCTTCACCGCCTTATTCGCTTCATTTCCAGCCTCGCCGTCGACTCGTTTTTCCATGAGGTCCGCGTTATAGGAGGCGAAAATGTCCCCAAGGAAGGCCCTATCATAGTGTATGTCGTGTACTTTGAATGAAAGGGATATTTATTTGAAGCAGCCTTTCTGAACAGGACCGCGACTCACCACAACATGATGTTAGACCCTGTGGTACTTTGTAAGAGTCTTGTTCATGCAATTCTTTGACACTTCTAAGATTTCAAACTAGCGGTGGGATTCCCGTACCAAAGGATACTCAACTATTGGAGTAAAGGTATTGTATTTCTTCCTCTAAACAATTTTTTCTGTTCTCTGAATAAAATATGAAGCGAGTCTCTTCGTGCATCCTGTCATGCGTTGGATCCTTTACTCTTCAGGTAACATTCCTGTCGATCGAAAATCCAAGGATCGACAGGTTCTATTCAAAGGAACAATCGATGCGCTGGCCAGGGGCGATGCTGTAGCTTTGTTCCCCGAAGGAACCAGCTACACGGAACCAAGAATTATGCAAGTCAAGGACGGTGCTGCTTGGGCAGCTTTGGAGTACACTAAATGGGCGAAAGAACATGCAGCGAATGGCGATTTACGAGACGTTACTATCATTCCCGTGTCAATTGTGTATACGAACAAGTCAAAGTATCGGAGCGGCGTAAGTTCCTTGCCATTATCTGGTACGCGCCATCTAATTTGTGTTCATGTAGGTCATCATGGAGTATGTTATCTTCTCACTTTCGCCAAGATATTCTTTTGACTATTCTGGGCAGATTTGGTCGCCCACTCACTATGGACCCATACAAAGAACAGTTCTTGTCTGATGTGGAGGGTGAACCGCGCGCTGCCGTCAAGCGCCTAACTCGCTCCATTGAGCGTGAGCTGGTTTCGACAAGTATCAATGCTCCAGATTGGTGAGTAACCCAGTGTCCAGTGTCCAATGGTAATTGATTACTTATAATTGATTCAGGGATACTCTTTATGCCGCCAGAATGGCTCGTGAACTTCTTTGGGAGAAAGACAGATCTATCAATCTCGAAGATTTCGTGCCCATATCACAAACGTTTGTCGTTTACCTTTTCATTTGCTTTCACCCTATCTGACGACTTTCCTAGGCTCGTTGATCTTTTCTCGAGTCCGGACATAACCCCCAACTTCAAGGCGGCCAAACGACGTCTACTTGAATATTATTCATTACTGCAGTCTTCTCATCTGTCGAATTCGGTTTTGTCGTCTCTCCCACTTCCACGTTCCTTGGATCCCAATACCCCTGCGACTGTTCCCAGTCGTCTGTACACCCTTTGATTCTCATTCGCGATTCCATCGCTGCTCTAATTCAACTTCCATTCTTTTTCATTCCTCTCCTTGTTCACAGCCCTGTTTATATTATGGGTCGCGTGGGCGCCAAGCTCGTGGAAAATGAAGAAGAAACCCAAGCACAAAACAAAGTTGCTTTCGGATTACTCTCATTACTCTTGATCTATCCCGCTGCATTCTTTTTCTTATGGGCTATGTTCTGGTATACAAGTCTTGGAGCCTTGCTGGCTGCAACGTTGGTTTATCTGTTTGCTGTGTATCATGTCAGGATGATAGATGGTAAGCTCCGATCGCCGCCCTTTTCTGAAAAATTTGCTAATTTTTCTTGTAAAGGCAACTATGAACGGTTGGTGGAGCGTCATCTCGGTTCAAAGGGCTTTTATTAACCTTCTTCTACTAGTGCCAAGCGATTCATTGCTGCGTGGCGTGTGCTGGTCGGCGTTTGGACTCCCAGAAGATGGGATCTTTCGATGACAGCACTCTCCCAGTACACTAAACCTCGAATTCCGCCTGCGAACCAGTGGATTGACAAGCCTGCAACACCGACACCTAATGCACCAGAAGAAATACCGGCAGCTCCAGGGAGCCCCACCGACTTTAATCTGCACACTGAACCTAAAGCGAAGACGCGACCGACTCGCAGACCTCCCTCGCGTCGCCTTGTGCGCCATGTGTTAAGGTCTCGTGTTGAAGCTGTGAATGCACTGGCTGGTTTCTTTGATCATCTGACCTGTGTTGGTAAAGACCGAAAGGTGAACGCAAGTCCGCATCTGGCAAGGATGTTTGGTGGGGATGTTGTAAAACCTTCGGAAAGTGGCGCAGATAACGCCCTTCCGGAAGGTTGGCGGTATGCTTCAGAGATTGTCACCTTTTTGAAGAAACGGGGGCGAAGGTACCAAGCCTCGGACAAGGACCGCTGCTTGATGAATGGGCGCTGAGCAGTGAAGGAGAAGGTTATACGACAGGAGACGAACAAGAGGAACGGATCTGGGTGCCATCGAAGGGCAGTTAGGGTTGAGGTCTTAATTTAATTCTGCGATTAGCATCTATCTAGTGCGAGTTATTCGCTTCTTTACGTACGAATACACACCGAGGCAACATGCCAGTAACCTTGATTTCATTGATTAGATTATCCAAAAAGGCGCTTTTCATGCGCAATCTTAACTAAAACGTTTGCCAACCCTTCAGGGTTGGAAATCTCCCAAAGAAAGCTCTTCTGGTTCCACGACGATGCTTTTCTTTCTTCCACTCCCACCATGTATGCAGAGTCCCCTCCCGCCTCTTCGTCCTATAGTTCTCCACCATTGACTCCCTTCCAGGATTACCAGCGGGAGCGTCAACAGCAATTTTACAGGGTTTTCCCTGACGCACGATACCACGATAGCATTTGGGGCCCCCACAATACACAACAACCACGTATGATATAAACCAATCGTTCGGGGGCCCTGTTTTCCAATATGACAGCTCTTTAACAAGCTCTGGCCTTGATCGTGGCTACACTGCTGTCGAGACCGGAGCTTTGCAAAGCAGGCCTGCAGAGGTGGCTTCACAATATTCCACTCGGGCGTATTACGAATATTCCAACACAGGGCTAGAGCCCAACCAGTCTGACTTGGGAACCAGTCATGAAGCCAATTTGCAATCGGGCCACTACTATACACCTGTGAGCGACGACGTCATTCGTTTCTCACTTTGCTAGTCTAATTTCAACACAGACAAGTCCAGATCCTGTATCATACTATCCCGAACAGAGCAATACCACCCCATCGTATACTGTTCCGTCGCAGCAACTCCCCCCAGCTTATTATACCCAAGAACAACAGTTCCCTAATGGCCAGTCGGAGACCCCTAGTGTTGAAACACACTATGTTCCATCATATAACCAACATGCTAATTACGAACACGCTTATCCAAATACCGTGAATCAAAGTGAAGTCGGTTCTCTCGTCGATGTCCACTCTCCCACTCGACATCCTTATTACCAATCGGAATCTACGACAGAACTTGCAGGTTCTCCGCCTCATAGTCGCTTCTCGGAAGATATTCCCGAATCTGTTATACCCATGCCAGTTGAAATGTCTGATACCCAATTATCCAACCGTGAGGAGACTCAGATACCTGCACCACCTCTCGCGATGGCGAGAAGGAGGCCGTCGGAAGCATTGCGCTCTAATAAGACCATCAATCATGAACCTGAATCTTTGCCTAATAATTCATCTTCAGGCAGTCGTGGCGCCGCTGGTCAGCATCGCCTCGAGCATCGTCATCCGCGTTCACTTTCTCGCATCCCTTCCCAGGCACCGAATTCCCCAAACCCTTCTGGAACAGCATGGATGGGGCCGCTACCTGGCTCTCCGTTACCTCCATCGCGTCCATCGATGCCTTTGAGCCCACTCCCGACAAAACGCCAGCTAGAGAAAAAACCGCCTCTAGCCTGTCTGTTTTGTCGGGGTAGGAAGATTGCCTGTGGTCCTCCTGTTCCTGGGAGTACTAATAAAACTTGCAAGTCCGTGTCAATTCAATTTCAAATATACTCCTATTTCTGTACTCACATTTTGACAGTCAATGCCAAAGACGCTCACTTCCATGTGAATACCCGACGGAAAGTCGACGAGGGATGCGGAAGAAGAAGCTATTGGATTCCGTTGAAACTGTCAACAAAGATGCTTCGACAGCTTCACCGTCTGCTGATGCCGACTAAATGTCCTTGGACATCCGTAGCTTACTTTGAAATGGGATTGAGGCTTCTACCGTTCCCAATCAATACTTGTTTGATTTCACAACGCTGTTTTTCAATTTTCAAATGCACATAGCTAATTACCGTTGAATCTCCACTTACATTTCGCTCTTAGATGGGTCGTATGAATATTTCTGATGCACATGTCCACAATCATAGTGCCCAACGTACAGATGCGTAATGCAACCTGGCTGTGAATACTACGTCAAAACGTCATAGCATTGGTGATAAGAACGAAGATACGACAACTAACAGAAAGTGATTCCAAAAGAAATTGATATGTACAGTCAAAAAATACACAAAGATGAACGCAGATGAGCAAGATGGAGAACCCTGGGTTTGATACAGTATATACAGTTAAAATCAGGTCATACGAGCAACCTTATTCCGACGAGTGGAACGACGAGGTTGACCGTCTTTTCCATTGGCATTGATTTCAGGGGGAGCAAGAACAGATGCATTCATGTCTGTATCATCCAGTACTTCTTCGGGAAGGGGAGTCAAATCTGCGCGGACACGTTTGTTGTGGCCTTTAACAACAGGATGGGTAGGGTTAGTAGGTTCTTCCCTCGAGCTGGCATAGGCTATCATTTCCCAAGAAGGTTCAATAAGATCATCGCCAGCCTCCGCAGCTTGTGAAAGCACCATACTTCGACGTTGTAAAGGGGCACGGGAATTGTTTCCATTGTCAGGGCCTGGTCGCTCATTCTCGTCGGGGGCCATATCGGCATCGTTGTTAATAGTAGCGGTCATGGAAACACCGGGATGGAGGTGATAAGGAAAGTGACTGGCTAGCCATGGGTCCCTGAGAGCATTCGTTAAGGATAGACGGCGACGGACGTCTACCTCGAGGAGACTGCGTATGAAGTTATGCGCTGGGTAGCGGAAGGTCAAGATAAATGGGTCAATGTCAACAGAATAGGAGCAAAAGCTTCATACCTTCCACGCTGATGGGACAGTTGCTGAGAGTATTCCAATCCACCGTACGCTGGAGGATACGAGTCCTAACATCTGCTGTCTCGTCCTCAATGAAGGGGCTAGA
Source organism: Psilocybe azurescens (assembly GCA_023853785.1). NCBI lineage: Eukaryota > Fungi > Basidiomycota > Agaricomycetes > Agaricales > Agrocybaceae > Psilocybe > Psilocybe azurescens. The sequence continues at coordinate 75,039 of JAJIRX010000181.1, read as the reverse complement.
ATTGGTCAACCTGGAATAAAGGCACTTAAATGAAGTCGAACAGATAACTTTGTGAGAACTTACATCGAGAAGACTATAACACCGACGCTCCAACTATCAACAAGGTTGTCGTAACCGTTGATGTTGTCGGATCTCACGACTTCTGGCGCTAGATAGCTTGGGGTTCCGCACATGGTCTTTAAATGAAGCGTCAGTTAGTAACTTAAATGAACAGCATATGCGACGCACTCTCAGCATTGTCAAGCTGTCTACCACTTTAGCAAGGCCGAAATCGGCCACTTTCACAATCGGGGTTTATCCGCAGTGAGAAGGACGTTCTGTACGACGTCAGCCTTCCACAAGAGATGGTAAGTGGATAACACAAACCTCAGGTTTAAGGTCGCGATGGGTGACTCCTTTAGAGTGAATATACTATTGTGCACTAAGTCAAGAGCATTGCAGGATTAACGATTAACTTACTGCCAGTGCATCGCAAATTTGATACGTGATGTCTCTAGCGTCTACTTCGGCTGGATCACAGAGGCAAGTGTCAGACATTGTATAACATATCAACCAAGACGCTTTACCTAGTCCACCGTTTTTAAGAATGTGTTCCAACAGATCTCCACCGTCAACATGTTCCAGAACCAGATCTGCACCAACTTAGCAGTTATCATACAATAAAGAAAAACCGCTCACTGATGCTGTTGTCCTCTTGAAAGAAGACTTCTACAAGTTTACAGATATTTGGATGTTCTAGCTTCTCCATGATGCTAATTTCGCGGGCAAAGGTTGAGTTTCTTGACGTTTGCCCACCGTTTCGAACAGCCTTGCTCGCAGCAATCATCTTTACGGCGTACCATTGTCCGGTGGCACGATGAATTGCTTTCCGAACAGTCGCAAAAGAACCCTTTCCAAGCTCTATGCCAAGATCGTAATGAGCGTACAGGCCTTCTGTTGGCATACCACATGCCAAATGACGATAGACAAATCCTGATGATTTCGAGGATGAGCAACATATATAACATCATGTTATCAACACGCACGATAATCTTCGAGCCCATCGTTTTGCGGTTGTGGAATGGATGTACCAAATGCAATTTCATTTCCTTCGTGAAGAATGCGTGTGTTGTTTTTCCCGATCTTCTCCCCGTTGATCTAAAGGCATGAACATAAATCTTATATGAGTAGCGCGAAGCTTTCAAAGGAGACGCACATAAGTTCCGTTACTGGACAAATCGGTTACCAGAATAGTAGACCCCACATCCTTACCATCCCAGGTGATAGTACAGTGGGTGTTACCTGAGTTCGAGACGTTGAGCTACATGGTTGATTGTAAGTTGAATGAAGGCTGCACTCACTGACTTTGTACCCCGGCAGAACAACTTGGTTGGTGTCAGTGTTTCTGCCAATGGTATATCGAGGATTCAATTTCCAGAAATCAATGCGAGTGAGCGTTCCGCTGCAAGGTTGCAAGAACCCCACAGGTGCCCGTCGAAAGTGACGGGCGGAGGCTGAGAAGCTTGTTGTGTAGACTGAGTCTGTGTTTGCTGCTCAGAATCCTGGGACTCTTCGTTTGCATACGCGTCTTGTTGGTGCTCGTATTCCATGTCGTCCTGTGAATCCATTGTGAATTCGAAGGGGGTATAAGTAGTATGGTCGTGCAAGAAAGAGCCGAGTTTTATATTGACGCGTTTCAAAGCCCGATTAAACGGTGGCACAAATGAACAATCAACTTGGCCTCCAGTACAAATATCAACCGCCCACGTAAGTGGACAATAATCTCCGGACTTTTGTCTAAAGTATGTACACTAAAAGAAGTCTAACATCGCGACTACAAGTCAGGGACACAGCACGTTCCATCTGCAGATTGGATAAATCCTGCTTGGCAAGAATCTAAAGCATTTCAAACCATGACTCATGAGGCCTTTTGTTACTGCAGGGCCAAAAACAAGAGGATTCACCTATCATGCATTGACTTTTGCGGCATCGCACGCTGCTAACATTAGGGATTGAACTGCAATCTCTGCCACCATCAGCGCTAGTCTCGCCATCGCTGGAATGCTGGACACAACCACCGCAAGATCTAGAATTGTCCGATCAGATGAAAGGGGGCCACTACAACAAAGGTGGCCCGACGCACTCAAGGTCATTTTCGATGTCAACACATTCGTAACTTGTAAAGGAATGATGTTTTCCTCCACGCCAGTTGAAACCATATACTGGGCAGGCCTTTTGGCCTGTTCTTCTGCATAGCGGCGCGTGTATGACATGACGCTTTGGTTTTGCGCTCACACTGGCAAATGGAGACGAACCAGCTAATATAAGTCGTCAACAATATGTGCATTTGCGGAACAAATTTTTCTCGAAACATACGGCATGTTCCATCGGAGCCTTGTGTACAGGTGGAAGAAATGGCCCAACTCCCAGGGTTTGCAGAACATCTACTGCGATCTCCCGTTCCAGGGCTTGAATATGGATATTGATTGGAGCATCTGACAAAGGTTTAGGACATCTTAATTCGTAGATATCGGTGATAACAAACCTTTGACAGTTGGTATTTCCTGGCTGGTCCTGGGCAAACGGTCAATCGTCTCAACAACAGGAACCACATGTATTAAATTAATCAAAGCACACTAACATTGAACCAACCCGCCGCACAGTCGCAGCACCCTGTTGCACCCTGTATATTGTTGAATGTACCAGCACCACATCTAGTGCAGTCGGTCAAGCCTCCAGTAGAGTATCTTCCGGGAGAGCAACGCTGTGGAGACGCAAGTGCATTATTGGGGCACATGTATCCTGGAGGGCAAGAACCGCATGAAGTGCTGCCAGTTGTACTTGAATAGGTACCCGAGTTGCAGGCGGTCTCAGTTGTAGCTTTAGGTGAGGGTATGTAATATCCTGCTCTGGCTGGGATGCAGGAAGTCACTCCAGATTCTAGAAGAAGAATTTGTGACTTGACTACTTGTCCGGAAAAATAAAACAAGGAGAATCGCACCTTTGGAATAAGATCCTGGGGAACAGTCAATGCACGGAGTCGTACCCTTGCTAGAGTAGGTCCCAGGGGAGCAACGAGTGTTAGAATCACCATTCCTAGGAATAATATCAGGGAACGTTTTGGTCGGCTCGTCTTTGCCCTCGCCAATGTCGTTGCCTTTGCTATCGCCGGCGTCGATTTCTGTCCCAATGGTCTGGGAAATCAGGGTCGTCAGAATGAGAGCAACACAGAAACCTTTGGAAAGCATCTGGTGGTCAACTTTCTGGTGTGTTGGGGATGGCGCAATTGAAACCAGCTAATATTACGGTCCTATGTTTTCTTCCTGAGACAACCAGTTGACCAGCTATATAGCTTCTGCATTTCTGCGCATATGCTTTGCGTAATCTGGTGGGCTGCGTTATGGACCGTTTCTGGTTGTTTGACCATGACCAACAAGCTGGCTGGAACAGGCTCCATTTCAGTACTGATCTAAAAATACAGACTAAAAGAAATCAATTGTAGGCCAAAGAAACAGTTGTTTGCTTACAAGTTTGCACTCCTGGACTGGTCCTAGACATTAAGGCGCCAAGGCACAAGCTACGCATAGTAAGCCATAGATCCAGATGGCCAGCATTCTTGAGTGGTACGATCACATCGCCAGCAACCGCCACTCTACGGCGTGCCATAATGGAGACATAGCGTGCAATCCGGTCAATGAACTGAAATTCAAATAGCTCATCACCATCTATTCCTGACTTCATACCAACTTCATCCCGACGTGGTATATTGGCCTAACTCATGCTGCCTGGCGCCGATAGCCAACATATGAACCAAGAAAGTCAACAAGAAATAGTTTGCAAAATCCAGCCCATCGGTCCTCTTTGAAATAAAGCGAAAGGCACATTTAGATGGTATGGCAAAGAGGAAGAATGAAGTACAGCCAAGCGGAGCTCGAAAGAAAGGCCCTTACTCACCGTCGTAGCATTGATGTCGGGCGGGGATTCTATTCAGGTTCATTACTCACATCCACGTAGTCCAGCAAAAATTTAACACATTCTAGCAACAGTCAAACTAAAGTTTACATAAAGAAGTACTAGCCTTCTTTACTGTATAGAATACTTATTATAGTCTATGCACTACTACCCTTTCCCTTATAGTATACAACAAAATAGAATGTCCTATAAACTCGATGAAAAGTCCGTACAAAAAGATCGTCAGGTCTAGCTGCTATCGAGAACTGAAAGCATATCAACGACCATACGAGGTCTCTTTGAGGCTAAACCGGTTACGGTCTTCATCCTCGTCGTTCATCTGTACTTTGTTGTATTCTTGGCGGTACTGTTTGGGTAGGAAAGCCAAACCTACAGCGTATGCAACGGGCAAGAACTGTAGATTAAACAAATTTCGTTGAATTAATAAATGTACGGGAAGACGAAGATATAGGACGTACCACGACCCATATGTAGAAAACAATTTTCACAACCGATGGTAGCGGGTCACGACCAGTAGTAGAAGGCCATTCATGATCAAAGCCAGAATGAACTTGATAGAAAGCAAGTCCAATAATAGCCAGGCCAACAACGGCATGTAAGTAGTTTTGGGGTGGTCGGCGGGCTCGATTTGGGGATTTGATGAAATGAATGAAAGCGCCCAAACCGCATTGCACAAAGTATAAGATTAAAAGGGCAATCCCCCACCTCTTAAACAACGTAGGCTGTTGAGTAATAAATATGAGCTTATATGGCATGAGATATACCTTGTGGTCGTCATTGAGATGCATTGCCTTTGCCTGGCTTACAGCTGCAATTCCAAGAATGACGCCGATAAGAATGACTGGGCCAGCTAATAAGGCACAGAGCGTTAGCACAACAGTAGAGAAATATTCGCATTCGCCCTTACCTAAAGCAAATTGAACTACCCAGTGACTCTTGAACCACGTTGGAATGAAAGTCCTGAGGTAACGAGCTAATAGGGCACCCAAGGGTAATAAGAAAAGGAAGCCAACTGTGCACATTATTGCGTGAGCTACAATCAACTTCTGGTAGGGTAGTAGTGGGGGTTCAGAAAAAGAATCAGAGTTCCCGGCGGCCGGGGTGTTCGTTGGTGTGCTCGCTGTTACTGGTTTAGTTAGATCCAGTTGAAGAACTCCCATGTCAAGATGTTGTTGGAGAGTAGCATCCTCTGCTGAAGAACTCGGTGACGTTGTGCCAAAAGCATAGATTACGGATTGTTTTGTGTCTTGATTGGACTGCGGAAGGCGCTCGCAAATTAGACACAAATAGATAAAGAGTAGACGGGACTGACAGGAATAGTATATGCCAGGGAAGGTGCACTTGAGGTGGTCTGGTACCAGAGGTTTAGTTGAACATAGTACATTGACCAGCTCGACGAACACTCACAATACTTAGAGACAGGGATTTCTGAGCCACCCTAGGCGGATTTGGGTCAACGGTTGGCATAACATAATCCGACGCAGAACGTTGAGAGAGAGTCACTGTGCCATCACTATTTATCCACATGATGACCATAGGAGTGCCAGTCATCTGGCGACCAAACCCCTTGAGTGTTTATTAGCGTAAAGGGAGCAACAGGTATCGGATAAGATATTCTTACATGGCCATCCATCCAGCTTTCTGCTTCCCGAGACTAGAAAGAACATCTGGGAGGGAGGGAGAAGCTAAGCAACACTGCGCAACGTCGTCGCCAGGTGGTACGTACAGGTGGTAGACGACCCATTGACAGTCGCGTCTATACACATGGTCTACAGTGCAATGTCAACCCATCTGGGTCATAGAAAAGACCAATGCAATGCCATACCGTGCCGCATACTTTGTCGCCCGTCAAGCCCTGTTGCCGAGAGTAAAGCTAGCGAAAGAGATCGTCATGAACGCCCAGTGCCAGCATGATGTTCGCTGTCAACTTACAGCACTTTGACCAGAAACCAGTTGAGACAAAGACAGGAGAGTCAAGCCAACGAGCGCACAAAGACGAGTCATGAGAGAAAGATAAGGGAGAAAGACAGGAAGTACGCAATTGCCTGAATTGCGGTTATGGTGAGTTATAAAGCGAACAAAGGGCAGCCCGTCAACCCGCGTTGACCGTCCGAGGATATTTAACCCAAAAGGTCTTAGCCGGTTTAGGGAAAGGCGATGCGTGCCTATTTTTATCCAGAAAGGCATCCCAAGAATCATGATGGTATCCTTACTTGTCACTCGCAATTCGTTCATCTCGACTGCGGCTTTCGCTACTAGAACCGCCTTTAACACCCTTCCTGCTCTATAACCCCATGCTCGAAGATGACACTTTCCGCTTATTAGCAATCAACTAAAAAAATAACACAGCGCTGTATCTTTATCAGAGAACGCATTCGGCTTCATGCAACATGGTCAATATTCCCAGAGCTTTCTCCAAGCGGAAGGAACAGATTTTCAAACTCTTCTGAAGTCTGCCCTATCACTCCAAAAGCATTCTGGAGCGTCCGACCCAGAAATTCAAGCTCCATAGTGACTCCTTTCATCGTGAGAGCATAGGCAAAGAAGAGGAGCTGGCGGGAAACCTTGGCATCTCGGTTTTTGACAACGTCGAGTTTCCGAATGGCGTCCACCTGAGATATCGGACATCATCCCCAATTAACCATCAAATGAAATCCCACGACACGTGTAGAAAGCACGCACCAATCGTAGCCTTGACTTTTCAACAGGTGGCAGATAAGGGGGCAGAGGTGCTTTCAGTCGGAACGATGCAGCGAGTGTCGAAAAACTAAGCATTATATTCCCGACCATTTCGCGTCGTTCTTTGTTCACTGGAACGATGAAGTCTTGGCGAACACTCTTGAAGATATCAGGTAAATAAGAAGGCGCATTGAAGCATCTGGAGTGTCTCTCACCGTGTACCTATGCCATCTTATTAGAAATGACAGGAGAAGACTGTTGCGATAACTCACCATTCTTCCCTCGTGGTGACACACCGCATGCTGTGTAATTTATCCAAGATGGACTGCAGGCTAGTCAATATTTGGCGATACAAATCCACTGGGAAAGGTCCCTTTAAACGAGGTTCATGTTGAGCTTGTGCAAGCAATGTTTGCAGCTCAATAAGCTTGATTTGGAGATGCAATTCCCTGTTACAAGAATTCAGCATGAGCGAGCATTCCGAGACGAAAATCCTACATTGCCATGAATTCGTGTATTGAATTGGTCAATCGTGTAGGTTGGAGGTTATTCCTTCCTACTACTCGACTCGCCGGACGGGCTTGAGGATGCTCTTGGCGATATTCAGGTGCAAAAGAATTGGAGGCGACCAATCGAGTGTAAAGCCATCCAATATGAAGGCAAAACCTGTCAGGTATTTAAAACATGATTGGAATTGAAACCGAGGCCTGCACAACGAAATACCCACTCGCTAAGCGATTTGCTCAGTTCTCGCCGAGCTTCTGAGGGCCACCAGAACCTCGATACAAATGCGGCCCACAGAATGCCTGCTACGACAGCGAGAGCACGATGAAATCCAATATCAATCACAGATACATCTTTCTGTCTCAAGTTGTAACTACGTATTGATACCGAAGTCAGTACATCACGGAAGTTGTGCATAAAAGGTTAGACGTACCAGAAAAGGCATGTAAGGTTGTATGTTAAAAGCACAAATCGTGAGGCTGAAAGATATTGAGGCTTGGCAACTGCAAAATAAAAGCAAGGCAAAGAAAACAAGAAGCCTGCTATCGAAAGAGTCACGCCATCCTCGGGTAACAGGGTATACAATCCTACAGCGACAGCTGCACCGAATCTGGGTTTTAAAGACAGAATCAGAGGCCATCCATGCAAATAAGAAGTTAATGGTAAATAAATCATACAAAGTACCGAGGAAACGTTGGAAACTGAGATAATTTGTCTAAAAATGGAAAGACATTAAAGATGTGAAGCGAAACTGCAACAAAAACTTACAGCTCCGATTGTCGGTGATATAACAACAAAGAACTATAAGGTCAGTGAGGAAGTTCAATGAAATTTCAGTATGAACAATTTGGAGACGCACAGAGATCAACGCCCAGTCACCCCAATATTCAACGAACGTTGGGCGAGTATCCTCAACAAAAGCTGGGAAGGCCAGAATGGCAGTCGCCATGCCCACCTTTATAGCATATTTGGTATCCCTCTCTGTTAACCTTTTCCCAACACTCCAAAGCGTCTGGTTCAATTTCCCTACGATCGACAGTTGGTGTCGAGGAGGCGTTTGGATAGTATCCGGTGCGTGAGGACGGATTTTGGGAAAGGCAGGAGGAGGCACCCTGTAGCGGGGTATCATATATGCCAAGCTCTTTCTAATGTTCAAACTTCTTTTGCGATTGTCGAGGGGTTTGTTCCGCGAAAAATGAAAAGTGGTAAAGGTGCGTTGAACCCAAGCCGATAATCTAAACCACCATGGACCTCGACGCAGCATTTGTTGTTCGTAACAGTAGATCCTTTCGATAGAGTCGACGAGTGCTGTAAGCTCTTTGGCAAATTCTTGCAGCGTGAAGATGAAGCTGAGGGTTTGACTCTTAAGTATAATAACTAGGGGAAACATTTTGTCGGCTCACAAGTAAACCAGAAAGACGTTCTCGTTATTGGCTTCGTTAGACGAGTTATGCAAAGAATCGTGTGTATGACGATCCGGTGTGGAGGGGGATGAGCTGTGCAGTAAAGGATTGGCATCACTTCGTCGATATAGCCTCAAAACGGCATGGTTCGAAGTGCTTTCGAAGCGTACTAGCGCTGCTTCAATGCCATCTACAAGGTCTGAGAATTCATGAGGTTGAATTACGTCCGTTTGTCGTTTTATCTCCTTGCGAGATTCCAGGCATACATCTTTCAGCCTATCGAGGGTATTTGTGGAGGTTGACTTGGAAGAAAAGGCATGCCGTCGATTGCAGATCAAGAAAAATAAAATACATACACTTACTGATAAAGCTTTCAAAGGGGGCCTAGTTCATCGACCATATCGCCGAACATATCAGCAGCGGCCTTCAATATCGCAGCTTCGTCATCTTCTCCTTCAGGATCCGTTTCTTTGCGCTTTCCGACCTTGCCAGTCCGGCTTTTTATGCCAGCCTTCGTAAGATCATATTGAAGACGTGTGCCGCTACGCAATCCGTTCAGATGCTGTGCCAGCCGATTCAAAGAATCTACCGCATCCTCATATGACCGCCGTCCGGAGATCTTACGATATGGAGTATCTTGACCATTCCCGTCGTCGTCATCCGCAGGAGAACGACTCAGAATCCATTCACTTTTAGCTTCGCGGAGATTTTTTCGAAGGCTTGTGAAACTGCTTTGATGATTTTCGACTGCTTTCTGAATCTTGTGCATGTCCTGTGCATGTTCTTCGGTGTCGTTCTCCAGCAGGAAGATCCTTGTGAGCATTGGCAAAAGCGTCGAAAATGATTCTAGAGTTTTGACCATGCTGAGCTGTAGATCTGTGATTGCGGATTGCGGCCAAAAGATGAAGCAGACGAGGTTCGCAATGGTGGAGCCGCAGAGAATGATGCCTGATACTTGAAGCAGTGTTTCTATACCGCCTTCTTTAATCATCCTTTGGGAGTGAATGATGAGGAGATATTCGGTGAAAGCTAGTCTAGAAATACTGCTTACACAACAAACATGAGAATGGCTGTCATGCTGCAAGCTGTGGTTCGGTGAGTTCAGAGTAATACAGTAAGTAGCATAAAGAGTAACTCGCCAGTGTTAAACGATGGGTTGTCCTTTGTTTTTATCGTGAAACAAATATCTTCACGTGAAAGTGGCGATATTGCTTACCATCCAAACTTTCATCCAAGCAAGAGCACCCATACTGAAAGCAATCCAGACGAGGGCAACAAAGTCTGCCGCTGATTCCCATCCGGGTTTAACCTCCAACCACCAGAACATAGACATCGAGCCCAGACATACGAAAGACGCATACATCACTCCAAACAAGCAGAACATATCTGCTTCAAACATTGCTCCAACTGTTTTTGCAGGGTTGAAATAGACAACACTGATAAGAGTTTAAGTAACATTCTTGGTTATGTAGTGCGCGGCCTACATTGTCGATACCATATGAGCACTAGCGGAGGGCGTGGATGAGTCCATATTGCTAATTAGTTTTGACAGAAAGGGCGAGAATGTGAACAACGAGCCAATGAAGTATGCAATTGCACATTTCAGCACATTTCGTGATATCAACGACGGAGAAAGTCGGCTAAGAGAGAAGTAACTGTGCCACGATTGCTGTGACGGAGTAGGGGCATGAATAGTGGACGTAAAAGAGGAATGGTCGTCAGAGTCATAGTCTTCGGGGCCTGCTTCATTAAACAGTGAACTCCTGACGGGCGAAGCCGTTCGAATGGAGTTTACGCTTTGACGAGCGTACGATGCACCAACACTGCGCAATCGCGGAGACAACCCTGACACCGTACTTGTTGTCTCCTGGCCAAAGTAGTCACTGCCAGAATCTCGTCGGCCATGTAAAGTTGATGCAGGTTTGGGGCTGAGATAGCCCTCGTTTTCCATCAATTGGCCGAATAATGACCATTGCTGTTCCGGGTGTCGTTCACGATTGGCTAGTTCTTTTAGGGAAGGACGCGGAAACGATGTGTATGAGGTACCAGGTTGTCCAGCAGTTGACCTTTTCCGAGGCAACGACGAAGTGAAGGCTTGACTGCTTGAGATAGGTGTGGCGGGCAGACCGAAATCGGGGTCCTCAATTGGCAAGGGTTCGAATGGATTGCTACCGAGTGGCTCCGGTGAGCCTACCAAGAGATGCGGTTCGCCGAAATGGCGGGATATATGGGACGAAGCCCGACGAGACTGTCCAGGGATATCGATTGGTGGTTGCATCCCAAGTGGCACGATGGAAGCAGATGGAACGAGCTTGAAAGGAGGTGGAGTTCAAGTGCCTATTTTTGATCACCATTGGATCATTATATTTATATTAACAACGTGGTATGGATTAGAAACAATTACTTGTATATTGATACTGTTCGACTTTATGCAAGATAGATATACAAAGAGTGATGCTAAGTGAGAGCAAAGTAGAGCAAAGTAGAAGGTACTAAAAAATACAGTGTGTTTTGTGTTTGAAAAGGGCGTCCGAGTGTAGTTATCGCAATCCGAAAAGAGGTAACAGAAAAAACGTCCAACTCAGCGTCCAAGCAGAGAGAAGAAAATAGGCGAATGTAACGAAGATTATAAAGATAAATGTTGAAAATAAGAAACAAGATGATCGTGCCCAGTGTCCAAATATGGTCCGTGTGTCCATGTCGAGATTGTACTAGGAAATAAAAGGAGTGTGTGATAAAGAGTTGCAGAGATGGCTGTCCGAAAAGAATGTGTAGTTAAAAATTGATAAGGTGCAGAGTCCATGCCTCGCGATCGAATGACAATCCAAACAAGGTGATCGTAAGGTGATCGTAAAAGTTATGCGTAAAAGAAAACGTCCGAGAAGCGTATGAGTCCATGAAAGGAGTGTGGATAGATATTATCAAAAAGTACTTGGTCCGTGGGCCATGAAGAAGTTGTCCGTGAGCAACTGAGGAGAGAAAAGAAATGGTCTGGTTGTCCGTGAGCAACAGATAATAAAAGAATGCGGGATAAAAATGAGAGCGGTGAAAACGGGACTGCGGAGGATAAATGGCCCAACTATATGTTGGGTAAATATGTGGGCGTAAGTAGAGAGACTATTGTGAAGCCAGGCGCTTCTGAACCTTTGCGACTGCTGGAGCTATATAGCCAGCTAAGTGAAAGACAACGGTAAAAACAATACCACTTACCGACGACTGGGAAACGAGTACTGAGGCTAGTCATTGCGTAAAGCAGAACACCAAGCTCGTTGCGTAGATCGCTATGATCTACCAGTGGCCAAGATCTCTCAAGTGTGTCTAGATCCCTGATGATAATATCCGCAACAGACCACCAGCATGGCTATGAAAAATAAGAGTTAGTTGAGTAGAGATTAAAAGCCGAGCAAGGAAAGCTTACGCCGATGATCGGATCGAGGAATGCAAAGTCTCGATCGGATAGGCGTTTAATCACAGATATGCATGCTCGGGAGGCTCTAGAGCTCTTGTCGAAGCACATGGCGTCGTCCAAGGCGAAAGGTCGAAAGAGATAAATGGTAGCGCAGTGTGCCAGAGTGTGAGCCATGATGAGGCTATGTCTTTCTTCGGGCAAGACGGCATCCAGTTGATCCATAGGTATCAGTGTTGACAGGAAGAGGGTAATCGTATGTTCGAGAGCCCGCATCTCTTCGTTGACACTAGTAGTCATTTTCTCTGTCGGAGAAATACAGTCGGTACTACTAAACTGAAGATGATAACGGCAATGCTTACTTGCGCTCCAGCTGCTAGACAGCCGGTCGGCGCTGGCAAAAGGGCAGATGCCTTCACGCGAAGGGCTGGAACCGAGAAACTACTAGCCGAAACGGATCCTGACAAAAGGAGCGCACCGTCGGCAGCGCATCAATGGTATCGATATGGCCCTGCAACGAAATGGAAGTAAGCAACGTTTGACCACTCGAGATGAAGAGATGTCTACATTCTCGTAGTCCTTGATGTCCTGTGGCCATGGACAGTAGATTGAATGACGTGGATCCGACATGTCGAGAATGACCCAAGGCTTGCGAAGAATAACTGACCAACAACGATCCAGGTTGTACACCTGCCAGAAAGCCAGAATTCGCTCTCCGTCGCGGAGATCGCTCATTGTAGGCTTCAAATCTGAGTCGATGCCTCCGAGAGGGCTTCCCTGACTATCCAGAGTTGTTCTACCGCCGAGTCCTACTTGCATACAGATGGATGCTGCGGCACTGGCGTGATAACTGCCTTCGAGAAGTCGCCCGTTGGCAAGGAAGTACAACGATAGCAGACATGACGCTTGAATCACGTCAATCGTCTTGTCATTAGATCGTAGAGCCTCAGGCAACGCATCCAGAGAATGTCGCAAATAGTGCTCTTCATGCTGACTGAGAGGACCAGGCCTGGAGATGAAGCATGCCCATAGGTAGATCGCGTTCATAAGGACAGGGTGTCTCTGTTCTGACGCTGGGAGTGTGAGGCTATCCCTGAGTCTACCCATATGGATTTCCAAGCCACATTGGCGGCTATGAGGAGCAAAATGTCCAGGCTATAGTTTCGTCAACGTAAGCAAGCAAGATTGTAAGAAGACAATGATAAGAATTCGTACAGCATCTGAGCGAGCTCGAGTGGCGGCTGGAACGGTGATTGCTGATCATCAAAGTAGACGTCCGAAGAAAACGATACCGGAGAAGGGGATGGCATGCCCTTGAAACCCGAGAATTGGTATGTTGGACCAATTGAAACAAAAACACTGAGTACTTACCTGGAGTTGTGCCCATGACCCAGGGGGGAGAAGCTGGAGAAGAGTCTATAGCATAAGATAAGGATCTTGGGGGAATGCAGACAGAACGGAACAGTACCGGATGGGAAGGGCGAATGAGAGGTCGACAAATACGAGCTCTCGGGGGAACCGAAGGAGGACGAAGAAGAGTTTGAACGCGAATGAAAGTGTGGGTCGAATAGTGTAACTGAAGGCGAGACGTATTCTGGATCTTCTAGTTCTCGTATTCTGTGCTCGAGTTTGACGATAGTTTCGCGGAGAATCTGAGTGCGCGTTTTACCCTTTCCGTCATCGTATTCGCAGCCATCGGACTTCTTGGCGCGTGTGCACTGTTGGCAGGCAGGCTTCTGGCCATCACAGCGCTACAGAACGAACCAAGATAAGAAACAGCACGGACAAGATGGAACTGTATGGATTACCATTTTGCGTTTTCTGGAAGAGACTCGGATATAAGCAGGCTAAGAAAGGACGGAGAGTAAATTAAACATACCTGCATCGGAGGCATGCCTTTCCTCTCTGTAGGGTGCTCTGGACATTTGAATCAAGGGGCTTGTTGGCCATTATAGAGATGAGAAATATATATTATACAAGAAAAAGAGGGGCTTATGCATAGAAAGATGAAGGGGAAGAAGGAGAAGGTGGAAAGTGGAAGGCGCCTTGAAAAAGATGGACTGGTTGATTATTATATGTCTTTGGCACAGCCCTTATAGCGACATGCTCGGGTATTTGCCAGAAAGGGATGATGGAGAACTATGTATCTTGTTTATCCGACTGCAAGCCGTCAGGACACACTGCGGTCAAGAATGACCGTCTGCTAACAACGGCCCGTTGTCCTCAGAACGGCTACCTTTGCCCTCCATGAGAACCAGTTGCTATCGTAGGCCAATCCTCAATCCAAGTATCCAACAGAGTACATTGCAACTACACAACCTACACTTGCTATTTCCTATCCATGAGCATCCACCACTGATCTACCATACAGCACGTTGTTTCGTCCACTGATTTTTTCTTTTTCAAATTCGCGACCATCATCCATCAGAATGCTCCGTTTGGCTGATGACCAACCATCGGAGTCTGGGTCCGGGCATTCACCATGCTGGGCATCGAATAATTGCTCTCTGGGTACTGTCCAGTGTGTGCTTGATGTTCCGCTAATATTCGTTTCTCTTTGGCGTGTGCTTGTCGTACATACGCATATCGCTGAAAATGATTCAGGGACTGTAGGAAAAGAACCCCAACCTGCAGCTCCGGGTCTCAGCAAGCTGTCCTCGGATTCTTATAATATCTCACTCACCGGATAGGCACGTAGCTGGTCAAACAGGTTGACAGTGCAGTCGCGGATGGCTTCTTTCTGATGAAAGAGTGAAAACCCAAGATACATTAAACCTCCTCCATGGGGAAGCGATGCCAAAAGCTATCGGAAGAAGAAGACAAGGCTCGTTAACAAAAGGCAAGTCACATCCAAGCTTGCGACCTACCTCGACCACTTGATCATATGTCTTGACACCATCTGCAAGGCTGCGCATTATAGCCAAAGCCTCCGCATCTGTCATGTTCTTCGTATATCGGAGCCGGAATAATTGATGTAGAACATCAAATCCTTTGATGCAGCTATTAGCTTGTAATTTGGCATAGTCCTGGAAAACTAGCGTCAAACAAATCCGTGAAACCAGGGTGTTCGTAACTTGCCAATATTAGATATCGGTAACTGTTCGTCTTCCGCCACGCTTCGATTCGATGTGCATTTGCAACGAGCTCCTTCAAACACGTCGCCTCATCGCTAAAAGCAATACCACTCCCTAGCTTAGGTGATCTACCGGGATTTTCAGTGAAAGGGGCACTTGGAAACCCGAATGTGGTTTTGCCTGTTATTTCCTCCTCGTAGCGAGAGGCCAACCGAACAAAGCGTGTCACATATTCTGTAAATCTCATGCGGACCAGGCTTTCTCCAAAGTGGTCATCGATGGCTGTCCGAATCTAGAAATAAACTCTATGAAGTTGCAGTCGAACTGACAATCAGATACCACGTACATCATCGATGAATAGTTTGTCAGCGTTATTGTCTTTATTGGGGTCCTTGGTCCCCTCTTTAGCCATTCTAGAAATATCTTCCTCGCTCCCAATGGACGATTCGGCTTTCAAAGTGCCAGACCGGGTGATCAATGGTCCACCCAGGCTTGTCAGGCCATTTGTAGGATATGTGGTTTGGATATCCTTCGCCACGGTCACACTTCCTGTGCTGATGTCGAGGAACAAATCCCACTGGCGCAGCGTCTCAAAGATGGGGTTAGTCACACCCGCTATATATGCCGGCCTGTTTGGTGAAAGCGAAAAAGTTAAACAGGACAGACTGTGACGAGGCTTCGAAGATATACACACACAGATTCCCACTCGTCTCGATTTTTCAAATTTGCATATGGAAAGGCGCGTTCAATAAAGCCTCTCAGCACAGCACCACATCCGGAACCAAGAGCACAAGCTGATAACACGAAATTCGAGACCAGGCCAGCAGGACGTTTGTGGCCTAGAAAGATGATGCGCTTTCCAGTCACAAGGGCGTTGAAGAGGACAATAATAGGGTGGGTCTGGGGCCCATTCGTATGTAGATGCGGATGGATTGGTCCAGACACGGTCGGATATTGTGAAAAGACTTTGATAAGAGTAATCAGAGAATACTGTAAACCTGTTAGTAGGAGGGCACTGATAGCAAGGTGAAATCACGAACATCCCCAACTTCTTCGGGAAAGGTGGCCAGAGGCATGTTTATAGGCAGTGGATACTCCTTGTATGCAACTGTGGTGTGGTAAAAATGAGTGTCCTTGACGATACCATGTCGTTTATGAGGCTCAGGGAATGACTGTTGTGAGCCGACTTGCTTGTAGTTTTGATCTCTACCATGAGCGTGCGACGACGAAGAGGATGCATCAGTCGACCTTCGTTTTCTCGATGAGCCAACCAGCGTACTACTCGCCATAAGAGAGGCTACGCTATCAACGTCCCCCCTATCTTTGGGTATCAGGTCTAACCCACTCTCGTCCCCAACCCAAACAGCACTTCCCCCCAAAGAGAAGGACGAGTCAGATGGGGAGTTTGGAGCATGAGAGGTCTGTGCAGTAGCGACACTGTCCGAATCTCCCCTATCTCTGTATCGCTGACTGTCTTTCTTTCGACTGGTACTATCTTCTTGATAGGCACGATCTCGTCCCCTGAGAAGTATACCCTCCTCAAAGCTAGAGTACGACCCGTTAGAGTTTGTTGACTTGTGTTGCAAAACTGCCTTTGAGCCAAGAACAGGGGCCCCAGGACCCCAGCCTTGTTGAGAAGGTATATGTGTAAACTTCTCGGCAAAGATATCTTTACGTTCAGAGGATCGCATGACCAGTTTTTCGTGCCTAGTCAAAGTCGGTGCACCGGACAGATCCATAGAGTTTACGGCATCAAACAGTCGAGCGAGACAGTCTTGTGATGGATCCCGCAGATAGTCGTCAAGAGCGAGAAGTAAGAACGGCTGGGTCAAGAATGAATGTCCTTTATTTCAGAACGATGAAGGCACGGTATGTGTCTTGGATGCACACCTTGAAAATTTGAATGAATGGGTGTCGGGTGCAAATGGCCAATGCAAGCACTTGGGCGCCTCTGTGAGTGTCATGAGATATCAATCGCGGTCACGAGCCAATTTACGCAAAGCCCTACCGGTCCAAAGATTTATCGTGCTTGGTTCGGACCAGATTCATGACGCAAAGAAGCTCAGGTTTATCGCTGGCTTGACCATCGTTCTCGCCGCCAGGCAGTCCAACGGACTTGACGCCAGGACTATCGAGAGCTAGGACGGGGGATATTGTGTTGAATGGTGTCTGATTTAGAAAAAATATTGTCCAGTCATCCAGTTGAGTTTCTGCCCCATCGGGCAGCATTGACATAGCGAGGACTCTGAACAAGTTGGTATTAGACGGAGATAATACGAAGGGCTTGAGCAGCATGCGTACTCTTCATTGACACCCAAAGGCTGGGGAAACTGGTACTTGAGCTTGGCACCTTCCAGAATATGAAATTCTGCCAGCAGAACAAAGGAGCAGTGATCGCCAGAGCCAGCCATTAGTTGTAGTTGAGATAAATGAGAGGTTAATGATACATGGTAGAGTGGGTTTAATGATTGCAAGTACGTCAATCAGTGTAGGTTGTCACATCACATGCATGTGTGACTTGCGGGCTTTGTGCTATTCACGCGACTTGCCGTTTCCTAATATAAAAGAGAAGATAAGACTCGAGTCCAACCTGTCAAGTTCAACTCAGGCGCCTCTCTCTCCAGCTCCTACACCATGGAACTCATAGAAGTCTGTTTAAACTCTCACATTCTTTCTTTTCGCCACCAAGTTATTTTTCTATCAAGGTTACAGGTCCTGGCATTGCATACATATGTCTTGGCGGTTTCGTTGTAGCAGTAAAGTCCATTTTATCACCTTTTTGGTCATTTGCCTGACATCATGTTCTTAGTTTTCTATGTTCTCGCTCCTTGCGAAAGAAAAGGTGACCAACCAATGGCCGCTATATCGGCGTTCACTCAGACCATTTCTTACCCAGATATATGTCAATGAAGTCGTCCTTGGGACCCTCTTTGGGATATTTATGGGTCCTCATTTCGCTGGTATCTTCGACCCCCGGTCTTGGGGTCCCCATTCAGATACTATAACTCTCGAAGTGATGCGCATCGTTCTCGCCACTGGCCTGTTCGCTATAGGCGTTGAATTGCCCAAGTCTTATATGGCAAAGCATGCAAAGAGCCTCCTCGCCATGATTTTACCTACAATGGCAATAGGTTGGGTAGTCGTAGCAGGTATGACGAAAGTCTACATTATATTTATAGCTTGAAATCCTGACCAACCATTTATTCTAGGGATTATGAAAGGTCTCTTTCCGCAGCTCCATTTCTTATCGTGCTTAGCTGTATCGGCCTGCCTGACCCCCACCGACCCCATTATTTGCGCTGCTATAGTTGGCAAGTGCTCCTTGCTTCTTGCTATCGCTTCGATCCTGATATAGCCACTAGGTGGAAAGTTTGCCAGAAAGCATGTCCCAATAAATCTTCGACAATTGCTTTCAGCAGAATCAGCCGCAAATGACGGGCTTGCATACCCCTTCTTGACACTAACTCTTTACTTGACGATGGATAAAACCTCAGGCACAGCAATGACGCACTGGGTTCTCATCGGATGGCTTTGTACGTAACTAATCTAACAGCTTCGTCCAGGTTCATTCCTCATACATTTCTTTTCAGATCAAGTCATACTCGGAATTGTTATGGGGGCCATTCTTGGTATGTTCTACAGACAAAGATATCCGAAATATAAAGTTGATTATGGTAAAAGGATTATTATTCTCCCATCTCATGAAATTCTCCCATCGTCGGGGATTCATCGATCGGGAGTCATATGTCGCACAATATCTTGCACTTGCAATCTTCATCACCGGAATTGTCAGTACCATCGGAAGCGATGACCTCCTAGCTGCCTTTGCTGCAGGTTAGCTATCTACCTCTTCTGCAAGGTCTGCTGCCCATAGATTTAAAGGCATTCAATATTTTCATCTAAGGTAGCGCGATTTCGTGGGACGGCGACTTCAATGTACACACAGAGGGAGAGGTCTTTGCGTCTGTTATCGATCTAGTCCTTAATTGTGGCTGCTTCGTATACATTGGCGCTTGGCTGCCCTTCGAATCTTTCACGATATCTGAAATTGGCGTCACCCCATGGCGTCTAGTTATCTTAACCTTGGGGATCATGGCCTTGCGTCGTATACCGGCTATTTTATTTTTGTATAGATGGATACCAGAAATAAGCTCCTGGCGTGAAGCTCTTTTCTCCGGTCACTTTGGTAAGAATGTGTTGTAACTGGTACCTTCTACATGGATCTAATTTTCTTTTTGTGTCTTTAGGTCCAGTAAGTTCCGTACAGTGCCAGCTCCCATTGTAAATCTTACTGTAACGAACAGATGGGAGTGGGGGCCGTGTTTATCTCTACACTAGCTCTTCATCGCCTTCCTGCTCCCGCAGATCCTCCCGTGACACAGCAAGACTATCTTGGTCTTGCACTTCAACCTATTGTCTCCTTCGTGGTTTTGTCGTCTGTCATAATACGTAGGCCGCTTTACTTCTTCTCCGTTTACATAACACACTGAAAGCATGTGGCTTCCAGATGGGTTATCCATACCCTTCTTCAACCTAGGGATGAACGTATCACGTACAGTCTCACTCTCTGCCACGTTGACCTCGCGTTCCAGGGTGTACCCTGACTGGTTGCTGGGAATTGGTCGCCACCCATCACTTCCTAGGGAACCCAGTTCGGAGCTCCCTATTCCGGAGACAGGAAATAGCGTAAACATCAAAAGAGATTCCCTGGTCGACATCATTCATAACGAAACGCAACAAGTAACGCCCGACCTTCAAAGCCCGGCGCCTCAGATGGAGGAACAAGATGCTCTCAACCTTGTCGCAGAAGTAGTCCGGGAAGGGAATACCGATATCAAGCAGCTCAAAGCGGTTCACTTCCCTAACAATCAGCCCAACTTCTTCTGACTTTCTGTTTTGCTCATGCCAACATTGGATCCTACTACACTTGATTAGAGATATTAGAATTGCATATTATACAAATGTACACAAATTTGCTGTGAGCCAAAATGTGTTTATGTTCATGAATTGAAGAATGTCGAGGAATGTCCAATATGTTGATAGCATCGTTATGCGAGAAGATAAACATGACAAGAAGGGGCCAGTGATGGGGTAAATGTAGGAATCTCTACTCCAGTGGATTTGTTCGACCAGCCTTGGGAGGGCATTAGACCAGTTTATGTGACAAAAATTGAGAACAAAATTACCTGGTAATCACCGCCTCGATCAGGACCTTCGCTGCAACCGCAAAGCCATTCATGCCACCAGCGAACACGTTCCGGTTCTTTTGTATGTTGCGTGTCAGCCCCATTAGTCGGCGATAGAAGCGGAGAGCCCATGGGTGGAGTACGGGGAGGTGGTAAATTCAAGGGCATGGGGACAGGGGTGGTTGTCGTTTTAGGGTATCATGGGCAGTGTTATCAGACGCATTTGGGTCGTTTGCGTTTAAAGACGCGGAGAGATGTATATCATCTACCGTGCCAGAAGGTGGAGCTGGTGTTACGACTTGAAACGAGTCGGCGAAAGGAGAAAGCAGTTCTGGCGGATTGGCGAAGGGATCATGAATATGGCTCTCATCTGAGTTAGAGCGAGTTGGCGATAGAACTGGGCTCGCAGTCACTACTTGATTTAGCGGGACTATGTCGATGCGGTCTTGGGACTCAAGGGCGGCATGGGAGCCACCTATTGAAGCGTGCTTGGTTTTTTGCCCGGCCAGAGGAGACTCGCGCGTTTCGATACGTCGTCTATCAGAGAGGAGGGTTTGGCGGATTGGGTGGACCCTCTTGCGGCCTTCCTACGCTGTCTTTCTGCGATCTCCCACCTTCTTAGATTCTGCAGGGTGTTAGAAAAGGAACTGCGATTAATACAGGCAAAAAGAGTAAGAGCTTACCTCTTCAACTCGCCTCGTTTCTTCCGCATCCTCATTTACCGGGGGATATGCCATTTTGTCTAGGTTCTCAGAGGAGTCCGGTGTTGTAGGATCTGTATGTCCGCTCCGCCTCTTTCCCTTCCCTTTTCTATGCGATGCGTTCATGTAGGGTTCTAAATAGTCGTTGTCAGAGAGCCAGGACTGACTGTGAGCAATGTCCTCTTCATGCTGGGCGGGGAAGAGCGGTGAGGGGCTGCGGAGGACATGTACGGTCAAGAGACTGCAGTTGAGGCCGTTGAAGGAACTTGAGCAAGAAAGGTGACATTAGGCGTGTAACGACGTCACACATCATGGAAACGAAACATATATAACATAGTCCAAGTCCACAACACAGACATTAATAGCTAAGTAACAAGTCTCTCAGAGTCAGAACCGTCCGTCATTCTTCCCAGAATGCATTATTAACCCATCGTCAACGTCAGAGTCATCCCCCATATAATTTCTCAGCCCTGAGGCTTTCGGCCCGCTAGTGTGCAGAGGAGAGTTCGATTCTTCCGAAGGATCCCGGCTGGCGTAATCGGTGCTGCGGCCGCCACCAGTGGTGCGGAGATTAAGGATGGACGCCCGCGCTGTTTCTCTCATCTGCATGAGATTTTGGTGGAAGGCATTCTATCATAACGAGTAAATCAATCGCCCCAGAAGAATAGATCAAAAATAAGAACCTGTTCTCTCCAGTATTGGGCACGCTTTGCGCGCTCGCGTTCTCGTTGCTTGCGGTGAGTAAAGTAAAGCCCTGTGAGTGTCCCAGACATCCCTATAGCAAGTCAGGTGAGCAATGCTAGCAAAAATGAAAACGGCGATTTGGACATACCACCGATGATACCCAGAGCAACCAAGATGTAGACGTAAACTCCAAAGTGATGTGGTGTAGCAGCTGTGAGTCCGCAAACACCAGTGCTAAGACAGTTCCAAGAATCACATCTGTGGGGGTGTTTACGTTAATAAGCATCGGGATGCAAAGTGAATATGTGGACCATACTCTTTATCGGCCTGACAAGACTCTCCCAGAAGTTTGTTATTCATGCAGGTACGAGAGCTACTATCGCAGTATAGACCGAGTTTGCAGTTTCCTCTGATGTAGATGGCCAGAAATTTAATATTAATTCAACTACGAAAGGGAAATTCATCGTACCGAGAGACGATATCAATAAATTCTCCAGCAGTGCCATATGCAATATAAGGCGTATTTTCAACTTCACAAGTCGTTCCCAGCGTAGCGTTGGCAAACCTGAGATTAAACATATTGGTCAGAATTGGGAAAAGAAGGTTGCACGAGATAGAAACGCACATGCAAACGTTGTTCAGACACACAGAGCCATTGACATTGAGCCCGCGGCCGCTGGTATCGGCCAAATCTTGGTAGTTATCCGGGCCCTCACATTGATCTTACCGAGCAGAAGTTATGATCAGCAATAAGAATTAACGAAAGGACCATAGCTCTCACCGTCACGGTTGAGCTGGCAGGGGCTGTCGACTTGTAGCACGGGTTGGCATTCAGTGCCTTCGTCGGGACAGAACTCGCCTTTGCCACATTTAGGCGGAAGGTTGTCCGCTCCTTGAGGATATCCAAAAGGGAAGTCGTCTTTTCTGCAGCCTTTAGCAACGCAAGTTCCTTGATCAGAGCAGTATGATACTGAGTTGCATTCACTCCAAAATTGATATGTGCCCGTTTGCAATCTGTTGTTTCCATTGGAACATGGTCCTCCTATGTCTATGGATCCGGCATGAGCAGTTCTATACGAAGCAAGTAAAACGAATGTGAGGGGTATGAGCTTCATGATCAAAAGGAAAAGAAAGAATTAGAAAAGGACGGGAGGTGAAGGTAGTGGGAATCGTCTCTTTGTTACCAGGCGAGGCATGTCATAATTCAATTACTCACATAATACTTTACTTATTAGGTAATAAACAGATAAATTCTATTTTTAGGGGCTAAGTTGAACTCAGATGAGGAGGCAGCCTACCAGCGCCTACCTACCAGCTCCAATACTGTACTGAAGTATGTGTCTCTATTAATCAGTCCCGAACTCACTTTTAAATTTCAAATTAGTTGGCTCTGGCTTGACTGCATCTTTGCCCATCATGTGGTCGCAATTATTGAAGTCGATTCTCGGACTCTTTGCAATACCTCAACGAGCACCGACGAGAAGCCACACCAGCTGCCGCAGCAGACTCCGCAATACCCCCCTCATGGACAGCACCAGCAACAAGGACATGGACAGCTAGCCCCCAGTGGCCTCATAGTCCGAGTCCACCTATTACAACTCCTCATAAATACCAGGTCTGCAAGATAGTCCATGTTATCCTCCTCGAAATTAAGTTATGGTCTTTAGGATGCAAACCAGATAAATCAGCACAATGAACATTACCTTTCTCTTCGGTCGCAGGCCAATGAACATGGCGATCTAATGGCGAAAAGTTTCAAAGAAAGCCACGAGGCGTACTCTCGCGGAGACGGTGCTTTGGCCAAAGAACTATCTAACCAAGGCAAGGATCATCAACGCAAAATGGAGCAACTCAATAGGCAGGCTAGCGACTTCATATTTATAGGTTTTTTGATTCGCTTCTTTATGAATACTCAAGGAATGAATTTCTATCTTCAACTTTCCAGAAAACAACAAGGTTGAAAATAAACTGTCCTGGCTTTCGGTCTTCCCATCGCTAATTCTGTTTTATTTAGGACAGTAAACCAGGAGAAGTCGATCTTCATGGCCTTTACGTGAAAGAAGCTATCCATCGCGCTGACCAGGCAATTCAAAGAGCCAAACAGCAGGGACAACCTCAAATAAATTTCATCGTCGGTTAGTACCAAGATAAATTTGAGGGAGGTATATCTTATCGTCGTTATTAGGCAAAGGTCTGCACTCTCAAGGTGGTGTTGCGAAGATTAAGCCTGCTATAGAAGAACTTATCCAGAAGTGAGCGTTGTATTGTATTGTTTGATATGTGAAATTTGCTTCGCAGCTAATTGGATGTAGGCATCAACTAGTCGCACGGATGGACCCCAATAATGCAGGTGTACTGATTGTTTTGATCGATTCCCAGCCAGGGCAACGAGGCATTGGTGCGGATGAGATATCGATATCCCACCGATTAGAACGTAACGAAGAAAGTTGCATAATCATGTAATCTCTACACCAAAGATATCGATATCAACAAGGAGAGAAGACATAGGTGGACAAGGATGATCAGACCAGAGGGAGAATGAATGTTGTATGTAAAAAATATTTGAAAGAGAAAGCTTTATATATTCTCAAACCTCAAGGCCAACAAGCACGAAAGCCGGGTCAACCTGATAAGCGGGTTTAGTAACAACTGCTCCACCAACGTACATGAGCGAGTGGAGAATGCTGCCCAGGTTTGGGGAAGATCGTTCCAGGACAATGATAAGTGACGAGCACCCTAAGCTTTCGTCGGCAAGGTCAAGTAGCGCGACGATACTGGAAAGAAGACCATGAGTATCATTTCAAGGAATCCCATAGCAGAACATCTTACCTTTCACGCAAACTGACAGACTCCGCACTTTTACCATCGACATAGAGAGTCTTCATAGAACCTGGCACCTCCAAGACAATGCCCTCAAAGTCAGCACCCAGATTTGGTGCTGAGATTGAGACGCTTTTGGCATATGGGAGGGCTGACAGGCCCTGATGAGGGAAAACTGTCATTAAAAAGTCGAGTGCGTCTTTCTTGCGGACTTGATTGCTGAAGGAGCTGTCACTGTCTTGACTATAATCGCTGGAGACGTCAGGGAGTTAATGGAGGCGTGGAACTCATGGAGCTATTCCTGCTTGGGATATTTCTAGGTGATGAAACGAAACGAGATGAGGCCACGTTGAATGGGATCGGGGATGCATTAGGTGGGTGGCACTTGCGTGCTTGGATGATGGGGAGGAGGGCGAAGAAGGTGAGTGGGAGAATGGATAATTGGGATAAGACGCCGAACTGCCTGTCACACAGTCCGACGACCCTCTATCTGGAGGGCATTTTGCTTTAGGGGCGTCAAAAGCGCCACTTCGGCGAAGTGAGTAGATGCAGAGGAGGCCGAGAGAACAGACTTACCCCAGGCCCTCCAGAGAACGTGGTAGAGTAGTAGTACATGTCCTGGTTGCCCTGAAGATGGCACACAGCAAGCACACTGGGCTCGTTGTCGAAAGTGAAAGCCCCATCCCCAACGGTTTGACGACCGTTGCTGAATATAAAATATTATTAGGGCGATAACAAGATGGATTTCTCGAGTACATACGTGGGGCAAAGACTAGATTTCTGATTTGATATATTGTTCATTTTTGATAACAACATAAGCTGCCAACTTGGTAGATTTGACGGGAAAAGTATTCGAGGATGTTGTGAGCAGGAGCAAGAGCAACAAAGTAATCCAGCTCCCAATTGGTCACACACAGAGACATTGCTGACTCAGCATTCTCGGTACTTTCCGTCAATCTGGAATCCTCCAAAGTCCATACTGGTGCTCATCGTCGGTCAACGCAGCGCCCTCAATCTTTGTGAGTACTCCCTTTTATAAGCCAGATCCATCCCACATAGTGCGTCTAGTCGTTCTGTACGCTTCGTTCTGCCAGTTTTCCACCAGAATGGGATGGATGCCAAACTTCTGCACCGGATGATGTTCATCTGCTGACCTTGCTCTTGCAGTTTCTATTCCCATCAATATGGCTGACGCTGCTCGTGGACGCGGAGGATTCGGACGTGGACGTGGTGAACGTGGCAGAGGCCGCAGGGGGCCCCGTCGTGGAGGACGCAAGGACGAGGAGAAGGAATGGTGAGTGACTCGACGTTTGCCTTCTTTGCATCTCTAAATCGACAATAAAATCAAGGGTTCCCGTCACCAAGCTCGGCCGTCTCGTGAAGGATGGAAAGATCAAGTCCATGGAGGAAATCTATCTCTTCTCTCTCCCCGTCAAGGAGTACCAGATAATCGACTTCTTCCTTCCCAAACTCAAAGATGAGGTCATGAAAATCATGCCCGTCCAGAAGCAGACCCGTGCCGGACAGCGTACCCGCTTCAAGGCTTTCGTTGCCATCGGTGACTCTGAGGGCCACGTCGGTCTCGGTGTCAAGTGCGCTAAGGAAGTCGCCACTGCTATCCGTGGTGCCATCATCCTTGCCAAACTCTCGGTTATCCCCGTCCGCCGTGGATACTGGGGTGCTGCTCTCGGTGAGCCTCACACTGTCCCCTCAAAGGTCAGCGGAAAGGTCGGTTCCGTCATGTGCCGTCTCATCCCTGCCCCCGTGGAACTGGTATCGTTGCTGCCCCCGCTTCCAAGCGTCTCTTGCAGTTGGCTGGTATCGAGGATGTCTACACCCAATCCAAGGGTTCGACCGCCACCATGGGTAACTTCTTGAAGGCTACCTTCGCTGCTGTATGTCTTCTCTCACCATTTTAGTTTCTGCTACTTACTCACATTTTAATTATAGATTACCAAAACCTACGCTTTCCTCACCCCCGATCTCTGGCGCGAGATCCCCATCTCAAAATTCCCCTACGACGAGCACAGTGCACATTTGCAACTCGCTGGAAAGAAGGTATACTAGATGCATTCTTTCCCTTTCTGTCGATAGTTTTCTGCTGTTATAAAAATATTCAATTGCCAAATTGCGATGGATTGTACATAAGAACTTTGGCGTTGTTACGCCCCGTTTGCATCGAAGCAATCGCACTTTTTTTCTGGCTCGCCCGATACCGCTATCGTCTTTATCATCAAGCATCTCTCACTCATGAGTTCTCGGTCGAATGAACGGGATTATTTTTCTGAAAGGCGCTCAGCATCAATCTCAACGGCGTCGTATGATTTTCCTGGGCAGTACCCTCGCCAGCCTGAGCGCGTCTTAGACACTTTCGGCTCAGCGTCGTCTCTTTCGTCTGCTCACTACAATGGTTCAGGTCGTTCCTATCCATCGAGGTAACGGCTGCTAACGATCAGCAATATTTGCTACATCTAACGTCCCAATTGCAGACATAGTATCGCTCTTTACCCGTCTGCTTCAACCTCTGCAGATTTCAGAGTTTCTCAGCACCTCGCTGCTTCCGTTTCTACACGCCGCTTTTCTGAAATACATGGCGGGGCTTTGCATTATCCGTCTACGGAGGAACTTCACCTTAGTGGAATGTCATCCGAGACCCTTCCTCGGAACAAGCAATCTCGCGCTACTGCTCACTTGTCATGGCGTTATGGCACTCATTTCGGAAATCCTAACAAGGAACCAGCAATACAGGACATAGTCTCGACTACAACGTTTTCAGAAAGCGATTCGGAGCCTGATCCTTCAGTGTATGATATTTCCGCTGCCGATTTCCCGGAACCTCCTCCGATAGGAAGTCCAGTTATCAGGCGTATGCGAAGCTCGCCTTGGTTTTTACCAGAACGTGGCTTCGACAAAGATTTCTCTGACGTTCAGCATTGGAGGTTGAGAGTACCTGTGGATGATCTGCGTTCACATTCTAGGCGGTATGATTCGCGTCAGGAGCCACCTTCAATGTTTGCGAAGGAGAAGACGCGGATTGACCCATTTTCTTCTACTGGCCAAAGTTCTGAAAATATTTTGTCAGGAAGACATATGGCAAGCTCAAGTCGTAATAACGGTAGAAAAGTTGAACTCGAGCACTGGGAAAGACTACAATCATTTGACATTAATGACCTCAGTTCTTCGGACTTGCACCCTGGTATTTCCACTGGAAACATTTCCAGCGAATCCGGAATGTTATCAGATCGAACGACACCGCGTCCTATACGTTTTTCGAGGGATCTGCCTTCTATGACAGACTTGAACATCAACTCAGATAGGACTGACTGCGGACACAACACAATATCGGGCAAACAAGAAGTACGGCCGCTGACGCTTGGCTCTTTACCACGCATTATTCGCAAAGTCGCCAGCATGAGATCAGATGGCCAGAAAGGAGACATTAACGGAGGAGGGGATAATTTCAATATACCAAGTCGCAGCGGACAGAAAACCCTCCCTAAAGCTCGTTCTTTTCGATCGATACTTCGTACTTCAGAAGGAGATCAAGCCTTCAAACGTAATAGCCATGTTGAAGGAGCACGAAATATTTGGCCGTCAGCAAGTGTTCCACGCGATATCGACTTAGGTCCGATAAAACCTTCGATAAACCAGGTTCAAGACAGAGGACATTTTGAAGAGACCAACAGACAACGGGTTTGGCACCATCATTTATCGAGTCCGGTGACTGGCTCTGGTGTTTCCGGCAGTTCAGACCAGCAATTTCATAGCAAATTCGCTGACGATGCCTCTATTCCAGGAAGACTGGCTAGTCCATTTTCGCACCGCACGGAACAAAAGAGCACATCTTCTCAGAAAACGCTGTTTACACAGGAAAGGCCGAAAGCCACAAAGTCGTTTATCGACTTCACTCCAGACCAGGGTGCAAAGTCAAAAACAGGCGCTAAAAGAGAGCGAATGAAGAATATAGTTGCCAGAGCGAGTAATAGCTTCCTTGGATGGGGAAAATGGAGGACAAAAAGTTCTGCTGTGTAAAAAGGTGTTGATTACTTTGGACTTGCCCGGAGAGTGTGTCTTGACGTGTGTGTGAGAGAGATCATCATGAAATCATTTGTTTCCGTGAATAGGGGTGTCAATTAATAGAGCTATACGATAATAATTATCATTATGACAATGGCGTCAAGCCTGCCCAGGATGAGGAGGGTCTGGGGAGGATTGGCTTGGGGACTGGGCCCGGTTTTGGCGGCTACTGGAGTTTCCTGAGGAAGTTCAGCAACTTTGAGCTCGGCTTCTATTCTTTCCCGAGCACGGAAAACTTTGGACTGTAGGTAGTGAGAATGAGACGGTGGTTGTTTTTGTTTCCCGGGAACAACCTTTTCCGGTGTAGGCGCAGGAGAGTTGGCTTTGAACAAATGTTCGTAATTCTGGTACGTGGGAGTAGATAACGATGAGAACAGGTGTATGGAAGGACAATGCACAGGGTTCACCTTTAGAATTTGTTCTATGTCATCCCCGCGTTTGACGTTGAGAATCAGCTGGGCCTCATCCAGTGTCATGCGGTGCTGGCGTGTCAGTTGGTCAGTGGGTGAACCGGATGTAGCATGTCCCACACCCGCAGAGTCGTGACCCATCACAGCAGCAGGTGAGTGCTTTGCATCTTGAAATAAAGATCATGAATATGTGGACACGGGTTGCATTATAACGAGACCGAGTTACTTTTGGCTGCTTGTCTGCCTGCCTCCCAGAAAGCTTTGCCCAAGATCCTGGTGCCAGTAATAAAAATCTGGATGATAGCTTTGGGAGAGGCCTGAATAGAAAGTGAGAAGGTATCTAGAGGATTTTGAATATGAACATACCATGGAGTTTGGTGAGCAACTTTGGACTCGAGTGAAATTCCAGTGCCAAATGAAAATCCATCACGTTCACGTGATTACAAAATTATTTCGCTTCATTCTGACCATAACAATGTCCCCTTCAAAACGCAAAGTAGACTCTTCCGTTCATCCTCCAAATAAAAAGCTCAAGGATTCTCATGTCGCCGACGGAGAGTTCAAGCTCGTGCATGCTTCCATTGTTCTCTCAATTCCACCCGTGTTCGCTGCAAACCCAACCGCAGGCGCTCATGAAATGCTCGATTCCATGATCATGAGGTAGGCATTGAATATGCCATCGCCTTTTCCTGGAGTTTGATATATATTATGCTAGATATATTCCTTCGTTAAAAGGCGTTGTGCTTTCTCATTCCAATTTACAATTCGTGGACAAGGTCGCATCTATCCAGGGGGACTGTCCGTTTCTGGTCTGCACAACTTCCTTCGATGCAACTGTATGGAGTCCCCGCGTCGGTCTGAGCCTTTGTGTGTCCTTTGCTTCGTGTCAGGTAATTCATATTGACAGTGCTATTCATTAATCAAGCTGGAAAGGTCAACCTGTGTTCCCCAGACCACATATCGTTGCTTGTACATCGCACTTTCAACGTCTCAATACCCCGGCATCATATCCCGACTGACATATGGGAATTTGAGTATGGTCCTGTTGAAAACGATCCGGAATACGGAAAGGTAGACGGGAAAGAAGAACAGGATGCCACCGTAGCCGAGGATGGTCATGAAATTGACTACAGCAGTGGAGGTAAATGGGTAAATCGAGTGACTGGGGAGGTATTGGGCAGTCGAGATGGTTTATTGGAATTCACGGTCATCGGGTATGTTTACAATGATCGCACTCCTTTGCTAGACTATACTTACACTACATACTAGGCTTACCGTGGCGAATGAGATGTTATCTCTCCTTGGCTCGCTGCAGCCCGACCCATTCTCTCCGCGTCACACTATTCAGCATGACAATACTAAAACGCAAAAGGAAGATGAAGGGAGCTCAGAATCAGAAGAATCAGAGGTTGATGAGGGTTCAAGTTCTGAGTCTGAATCTGATGATGTAGACGACGACGAGAGTGATATAGACACGCTTCAGTCATTGGGGAAGCGCAAGGATCTTGACGACGCGAGTAAAAGCGTCGGGCGAGTAAAAGATAAAAAAGATGAAGTTTTACGATACTTGTATCAATGTGGCTGTGTTATTAGCACTCTTACCTGCTTACCACCATGTCCACAAATCCATCTCACATTCTTATAGCACGCAATTCTCGCGGACTCAATAATCCTTCTGCTTCTCTTAGTTCACCGACTGAGACCCACGCCGCAGCGTCAGGAATATTTAGATCTTCAGGTTCACCACCATGGCTATTTGAAGACTGCGAAACAGATGATATTGAATCAGAGCTCAGCGCGGAAGAGGACGAGGAGGCCATTGAGATCAATGAAACCTTCACCAAAAATTGCAGATTTCCAGGAACTGTGAAGATTGTCGTTGAGAGTACAACTTTCTGGTTCGCCCTCAAGCGCCTCGTCTGCTTTGTTGACCATTCATACATATATTTAGGGCTCACAAGGAGATCCTCTTCTTCGCGTCTCCGTTTTTTGAAGCCGCTTTGAGTGGCAATTGGGCTGAAACTGGTCGCCCTCTTTCTATGTCTTCTATTGCCACAATCTCTCAGTCGCGATCCCAGAAGGCCGAAACCATGCCTCGCCATACTTCTGTCGGAACTTCCACAGATCCGGACGAAGCCATTGCTAGTCCTGCTACAGATGCGTCATCGGATTTCGACGAAATGGAACTTGTTATCGAATTCGATTCGTCTAAGGATGAGATTTCGTCCCATAACCAGGATGTTTCTGAATCGGAAAAGGCCAAGCAGAGACAAGACAGTCTGGCAAACCTGCAGGGGTCGAGCAAGTATCATTCTCGGCGGGCTGCCTCATCGTCATCTATGCGAACGCGAGCAGATCCTCTTTCCCCAAGTAAATCTATAGCGGGTGCTCAGGCGATCGTTCACCGTAACCCCAGAAATGGACCAGATGCCGTGATTGTGCTTAAGGAAGAGAAGGTCTGTTTCCGGATGGTGATTTCTCATGCTCATGACTATACGCGAAACCCTTTCAGGCAAGCACTTTCCATGATTTTCTCAAATTCATCTACCCACAGTAAGTCTCTTTGTATTTGATGTGTAAATAAGTACCTTAACGATGGATTTCTCAGAATGGAATGTACAATCACTTGGAATAACGTTGGAAGTCTCATGAACATCTCCCATAAACTTTCTGTTCCTTCATTGCAAAATGAATGCCTTACATTTCTCCTCACGCATGCAGCAGGGAAACCCATAAAAGCGATGCGCATCGCTGAGATTTTCCAGGAAGAAGAGCTGTATCGGGAGTCAAGTCGTTTTGTTTTGGATAACCCAGGGGTTGGACGGAACACGAATTGAACACCCTCACTCAGGAAACATTGCTGAAGTTAGAAAAACGGTGAGCCAATGCACATCGCCCTCAAGATGCAAATGAAATTGAAACATAATTTGCCAGACGTAACTGGTTTTTGGAGCGTGTTCTTAAGCTTGGACTGACAATGGTAGCGAAAGAATATCAATGTGTACGGGTTTTCGTTTTCGATAGAGGATCCTCCAGGTTTAAAGTAAATTTTGTTATAGTGCCCCACCTGTCCAGACTCCGTCGTCTGTGCTAAGCTTTTAGAAGAGAAATGGCGACAAGCCTACCATGCTGTCTTCCGCTTTGGTAACTGAATTAATTCACAGTTGCCTTATTATTTCTCATCATATTCTCTGCAGGGCCTCCACAGCCTTCTATGGTCTTTCGCTATCTGCGGATGTTGGAAGGAGTCAGCCCAGCTCTTGCTTTGACCCATACAGCGTGTCAAGCAAGTGCCAAAGCATTCGTCGCAACTTGTGAGTATCTGAAGATAGGTGTATCTTCTCGTAAGCTGACTTTTACCCGTGCTAGTATTCGACCGAATGTTTTCTCTGGGGATTCGCGGTGGTGGCGCTGATGCTGTCCCTTTGGGAGGTCGGGTCGCTGTCGCCGCTGCTACTGCAACTGTTAATGGGCCCCGCCGTCACTTTTTGTACTGTACACTGAAGCAGGACTCCAATCACAAAAAGAGTAAATCTAGAGATTTACTGTAGTCAATGTATTGTTCAATTCAAGTTGCTGCTGTGAGTCGTTCACGTCTTGAAAAAAACCCTGAAATTTGTAATTATACAACATATGTCATATGGTATGCTTCTTCTGATTTTTAAGAGACCAATCTTTAAATAACATGACCAGATATCGAAACATTGTCCGTATCCCTACGTCTAAGAGTACAGGTGAACAAAAAGGGTATGCAAAAGAAACGAATGAAAAAAATAGATATAAAGAAAAGAAATAAGCTAGTGGATCCAAACGTAGATGGATACATAAGATGGGCGGCCACTTAAAAATAGAAAATAGAAAAATCCAGAAATCCTCTGTGTGCTCTCTTATTTCACTCTGTCGTGTCGAAAACCTCAGGGGCGTTTTCTACTAGCCATTCGATGAAAAGAGCTTTTCCTGCCATGTCGCTGAATTCAGCTGCAGGGTCTCTGGATCTCATAAGTGTCGCTATATCCATGTAAGGTCATGCATGGCGAAATCTAGAAAGAATATCACTCACGTCCAAAAACAACCCCGAGATTTCGTGCAGACATGAGATTTCTTTCAGCGCGCTCGTAAACACTGGAAAAAGCGTGTTAATGCAAGGTCTCGATATGATGGTGAGAAGAAACAAACCGATGAAGATGTAGCATGAGCATTCGTAGTGTGAAGAAATGTTCATCAGGTAGTCTGTGTACAAGATCAATCAAAGATTGCTGTTTAGACGAATCTTTGATATCAATTGCAGCTGTGAACTGATCGTGTAGATCAAAGGATAGGAGTGGAATCGGCAGCATACGGAAGTATGTCTTCAGAACAGATGTGATACTGCAAATGTCGTTGAATCGATCCAGGTCACAAAGGTCAAATGATGTGTAATCTCCTCGCTCGAAAAGCTGGGTGATAGCTTTGGTCTGTCCGGAGCCTCCCGATTTCCGATAGATCCCCTCGTAATCTAAAGCTACACAAAGATCGTCAGATATGAGCCCATACATTGAGTGCTAAGAATCTATGACCACTAACCTCGTGCTTCAACAGCTTCGATACACTTCTCGACAATGACCGGTACCTGTCGATCTTCCCCTTTGGAGTCAGCATGAACCTGCTCCGTCAAATCCCTGCCAAACATCGAGGGCGCTAAAGAGTCATTGAGCTCCATTAATTATTGATAGAGAAATTATCTTACGAAGGGGAACACGTTCTTCGACAACAGCATTATGTTGTTGCTGTTGAGAGCATGGTATATGGACATTTGCAATGCAGCGAACGTGGATGGAAGTGGAACAAACTGGATGTAACTTGTTAATATGATAATAAAATATGTATGACAAAAGGAAACAGACCAGTGCATCGAAGTTGCGAACCCCACATTTTGTCCCCGCAGTGATCACAACGAGTAAAGCGCAAAATGCTCAATTGTTGAAAATTGTGTTCGATATGAGCTTTGCCCTTCGTCGCTTCTATGCCTGAAGGTGAAGAGAACTCTTTGCCTTGGTGCCTGGCCATTTGAATTTCGGCTTTGCAGGGGTATACAGCTCGTTCTCTGACTTGTGTGTCTTAATTGTCCTAGGTTCGGTGCTATCATCGAAGACTGTAAGAGAGCCACTCGTCGAGGTACTCAGGGAAGGAGCCATTAGGTGGGTCTGGGCTTGCGAACGGACGGCATCGTAGGGGATCTGAGGAACTTCAACCTTAGAAGGAGCCTCTGGGGGAGCATTGTCTATTCGGCGAGTATACACGGCGCTGAGTTGAGCTAGTTCCTCGTTTCGGGCGTTCAAAGCCGTTGTCTCCTCCA
Organism: Psilocybe azurescens; assembly: GCA_023853785.1. Lineage (NCBI taxonomy): Eukaryota > Fungi > Basidiomycota > Agaricomycetes > Agaricales > Agrocybaceae > Psilocybe > Psilocybe azurescens. Next base: position 40,809 of record JAJIRX010000181.1, on the reverse strand, counting down.
GGAACACATCTCTAACCGCTTTGAGTTCGGCGATTTCCCGAGTCAAGACTTCCTTCTGTTCAGTCAAAGGCACGAGCTCTCGTTGATATTGATGACGTATACCCTCCAGTCGTTTCGTCAACGACCTGCCCAGGTTTGTAGGACCGACATCGGCTGGACTGCCCGTAGACCTGGAAAGATAAATTCAGCAAGTTATACGATCTTCATAAAAATGACAGCTACTTTTTGGTAGAAAGTTCCTCTACCTCCGCCAGAGTAAGGTCGCGTTCTACTTTCAGGCGTGATAGGTCGTGTTCCAACCCAGATAGATTTTCATTCAGTTGCTGCGAAAGCTGCTGTCGAAGTTCTTGTCGTCGGCTATCCCCGGACAAAGTCGTGAGTCGAACGGCCTGGCCTGAAAGGAGCACTCTAAGCCTGGTCACCTCAGCCTCTGCATCTCGCCGAGCTTTGAGTTCGCGGTCGTATTCCACTTGCGCGACTGTCAACCCATCCATGTACAGTTTGCTTTCCCTCTATAATGTCGAGTAAGTATACTTTAACAGCGACAGTGTACACACAGCTTACATTCATGCCGTCCACTTTATTCTTCATTCGATAGTATTCGACATTCTTTGATTCGAGAAGTTCCACAATGGCGTCCACAAAGCCAATGTCGACTTTAAGATGTCGAGCCCCCTTCTCTTTAGCGTTGTTCAGAATTTGACGCAGTCGTAGTACCACCAAGTCCGATTCAGATGGATTCCGCCTTGGTGTAGGCTGGATAGTTCTCGGGCTGCTTTCGTTGCTGGAATCTGAATTCCCAGCTGATCGTGAGCGCGGGGTCGAGTTTTTATCTACGCCACGAACGTCCGGGAAGTCGTCGGGACTGTAGATAGGTTCCTGCCCGTCATCGCTCTCAGCTACTCCAAGAGTGGGGTGTTCCCCACTATTTTGACTGTCGGAGTGAAAGATGACGCTGTTGGCGGTGGTGTCGATGGAATATCCACTTGTTGCGATTGTTTCGTCAGCTTGGCAAAACTATCTAGGGACTTCAATGAGGGAAGACCGCCCACTGAGCTGAGCAGCTCTGAGAAGTCCCCAGCATTCATGGAGAATCGAATAGGAGGTAGTGCAGGGGCGATGAAGGTCGTGTGCGACATGCGCTCGACAGCGAGAGATTCTCCCATATCGTCTGACATATCACCCAGAGGGAACATGTCCGATGAGTCGAGATCGGTGTGGCTATCTGCTATCGAGATATTGGCACCGTGGTTGGAGTCTTTGACGTCCTTTGGCGGCGGGGCGGGTGGAAGGGAGTTTTGGTGATCAGATGATGAATGATCAGTTTCGTCGGGATCGGTGTCTGTGCCACTCTCGATGCCGTGGGGAACGTCTGCACGATAGGCAGGTGATGCGGCTCTGGAAGGGTTGTTCGAATGTGTGTTGTCAAAGCTACGAGTGGAGGTCGAGGATATCCTCCTTTCACGGCGGAACCGCTGCTCAGTTGGGCTTAGAGTTGCAGAAGATCTATGAGCCCTAGAAGTCACGGTGTTAGATGATCTTCTGTCATTGAAGTTGGCATGTGTAGCGGTCGGTTCAGAATTCTCGAGTTCGACTATCATACTAGGAGGAGATGTCATGACTATTGTGTCATCTTGGTCGTGTGGATGAACAGATGGCGAACGAGATCTATATTGGTCTCCATCTAAATGACTAGTGGATGAAGGGGTACTATGGATGGAGCTAGAACTCGACGGGGGTCGAGAAGAGGGTCTGGTAGAATTTGTATATTGTTGAGATTGTCCGGAAGGGGGCATGTAAAGCGGGGCGGCAGACATAGATTGTTCTTGATTAGGAAGAGATCCCGAACGTGAAGATGCATCGGATACTTGTTTTGACGGGACATCTTGGAAGGACGGAAGGGAGGCGCCTGGGTTGATAGAACGGCGCTTGTCGCGGCGGGATGTCACAGAAAGCCCTTCTGTCGAAGCCATGCCATTATGTAGTGCGTTAGGGTGAAGGGTGTTCTTGTCTCCCATGGATTCTTGCTTGAGAAGTATGTTTAAGGGGCGAACGCCGTCGTCGTAGCTGCTTCTTCGTTTCGAGTCCGTAGAGTTTGACAAAGGAGGAACAGGCAGCGTGTTTGTTCTTGAGGGACCGTTATTTTGGCTTGAGGAGTCAAAGGATTGGCGAGGACTGTTGAGGGCTTGGAGGTCTCTACGCTCGGGCTCCCCCTGGTGGTGCTATTGTAAATGATGGCGAGTCTGTGTGTGATGGAGGAGTGAGGTGGGAATACGAAGGCGGGGTAGGGTCAAAAGCGTCGCTAACATAAGGCCCTTGCACAGGCTTCGTAGTATTACTTGAAGCTTCAGTTACGCGAGGACCTTCGGAACGAGAAAGTTGTTGGACTTGGGGTGGTTTAGAAGCTCCTGAACGGGACTGCTTGCCCACTGTCAAACTCTATTTTTTTAAAGAAGAAAATATAGAAAACGTACATCTGTGTCCCGATGGAAGTTCCTGGCGTCTTGTTCCCTCGATCTCGAGGAACCACTGCCGCCGTTGGCTCTCTCTCTTTCGGCTTTCTTCTGAGCGTGCTTCCGTATCTTGATCATGCGTTCGTTGTGACAATTCATGCAGTATATGCCTTGACTGGTCTTGGCAAATACAAGTTCATCGATACGGTTGCTACAAACTTTACACTTGAAGCAGTGTGCATGGTATGAATCGTCACCGGTCATGATAGCTTCGTCGAGGATGGGCAGATGACAAATATTGCAGCTGTAGGAGCAATTGGCGCATATTGGAGAGCCGTCAGACAACAGAAGAAGATTTGTGTCTGCAGTGACTTGGTTTCGACATTTGGCACATTTGAAACAATCGACATGGAAGAAGGATTGACTATAAAGGACATGAGTTGACACGGTTGTAAGCGAAAGAGAGAACTCACCCAAAGGCAACGACGAGACCGCCTTGTTCATTGACGACTGATTTCTTGCAGCCTGGACACAGTCTGTCCTCCAAAGCCAAGGGATCTGAGTTGGGACCATTGGGGGAGGAGTGAAAGTCGAGATGGGAATGTTCACGGAGAGGAATGGAGTCCTGGGGAACTGTAGCCAGCATTTCTGTGTGCTCTGAAGATATTGGAACCAGCCGTGGATATGGGTCTGTGCCAGAGACTTGCTACTAGCAACACCAGAGACTTGAGAGTGGTAGAAAGATACAGTAACGATAGCTTAGGTCAGTTTAGTTTAGTTTAGTCTAGTTTAAAGCAACTAGTTGTAATGTCACACAAGTCACGCCGTGTTCCTGATGGTGGCTGTGTTTCTTCTCTTTTAATGGCGCTCATCACCATCTCTGGCTACCCCGCTGCGGGCAAATCAACCAGGGCTGCTCAGTTGGCCGCCTATTTCAACCATAGAATAAACGAGGACGACTATCAGGGACCTATTTCCAACGTCACTCTCGTCTCAGATCATTCCCTGGGGCTCACCCCACATGTCTACGATGGTAGTTACTCTCTATCTTCCCCACCCACCCTCTGCTCATCCCATTTAGACAGCAAATCAGAAAAGCCTGCTCGCGGTGCCCTTTTCACCGCGACCCAGCGACTTCTGTCTTCAGACACAGTCCTCATCGTTGATTCTCTCAACTACATCAAGGGCTTCCGCTATCAGATGTACTGTGCTGCCCGTGAAATGAAATTGCGAACCTCCACGGTGCGCCCTTGTCTGCGGGCTCTGTCCACAGTCTATCAACTTGCACCACCGTAGGTATATGTAGTCGCAAATCCAGATCTGTGTAGGCAGTGGAATTCTGCCAGAGAAGACAACGCGTATTCCCAGACCACGCAAGTCGTTTGCTATTTAGCTTGCATAATAAACTCACCCCAATACAGTTTAGAAAATCTGTTTGCAAGATTTGAAGAACCATCGTCTATGGTTCGCTGGGATGCTCCTCTGTTCACTGTAGTTTGGGATGATAAAGACGTCCCAGGTCCTCAGATTTGGGATGCGATCACAAAGGGAAATCTCAAGCCTCCAAACTCCGGTACCCTCTCAGTAAGTCGCTTGTCCCATGCAAGTCCTTGTGACTGAATTGTCCTGGCCTAGGCGGCAAAGGCCCCGGTAGACGCGTTGCATATCCTGGAGCAAGTCACAACAAACCTAACGACCGCTATTGTCTCTGCATCTTGTGCCCAGCCTACTGGCGGCGCAACTGTAGTATCTACCAGCGGCATCCAATTCACCGTAAATCTTCCCCAACGCGCTCTGACTCTCTCAGAACTTCAACGACTAAAAAGACAGTTTGTCATGGTACACAAGAAGGCTATTACTTTGGGCACGACAGAGCGAGGCGCTGTTGATTGGAGGGAAGAGAATATTGGCCAGAAGTTTGTACAGTATGTAGAAGAGCATGCGAGATAATATTAATTGTTATGTTGATAACAACACGTGATCATCAGTGGCACCGACGATTACGTAAAACAAAGTAATTACAACAGAGTTAGCGCTCAGGGTCACAGCGTTGTTGGCCTCTCCATCCTCTACCACCATGCCCCTCCCCTCCAATACCAGTCTCTCTCTTCTGGGATATTCACGCCCAGGAGATCCTCTGCAGTCAAAGCCTAAGCAAGCAATGTTAGTTCGACTGTCCGCGGAAACCCTGAACGCGTTGTCGACCTCAGGCTTACCATCAATATCTGTGCAGCTTGGCGATAGTCCGGTGCGTTCTCTAACATCGTAGAATCTTATTGGCTTCTTATAATTTGCAGAGTTTGTTTATTGGAGATACATCATTTCCAATGAGGCACTCCGAGGAAACAACCATTCACGAGTTGTTTCTGAGAGCATCGTCTGCCTCAAAGAAGTCCGCCCCGTTGAAGCTTCATGCGAACGTCATCGGAAAGCTCACTGTTGAACGAGAGCTTGTGGATGAAGTACGGGATAAAGTCAGGGAAAGCACGCAAGATGCCGCGGCCCAAAGAAACACGAGAACGACAATGTTTATAGAAACCCCTCCAGATATACCCAATGCAAGAAAGAGAAAGGAACCACCGAGCAACATGTTTCATAAGCCTAATCGTCCTTCAGGAGCGTTGAAAGTCACACCAATGACGTTGACGTCCTCGTCGTCATCCTCCATCAATAAATCTGCGGTCTCGACACAATCACAAAAAGAAATCTCCAACCCGGCGCGCAAGCGCATCATCCAACACCTATCTTTAAACGGCGAGGCTACTGAAGCCAAATTATTTCAAATGCTCGGCTCTTCCGACAGTACCTCCACCGCCCCCGTGCATTCCAAGATCTTTTGAACCAAGTGAGCATCCATTCATCAGAGAAGGTTTGAAACTAATACCTGCATCGCAGATAGCTGAGCCTACGGCAAATAAGAATGCAGCTAATGTGCCAAGATCCTACCGACTTAAACCTGAGACGTGGAAAGAAGTTCGCCCGTATGAGTGGTCAATATTTAGTGAACAGGAACAAATCAAAATAGCCCGCTTTGCAAGAAATGTATTTCAAAGTCTTCGCATCCCGGAGAGCGATCCCTTATGGCAACATGTACTCTTCAGGAATCCCACATCGACAACGCAACCGGGTCATTCCGCGGATATGTCTAGGAGCTCGTCCTCCTCCCATGCAGAAGATAAGACGCGCACAAAAAATCAAGAGGTTGCCAAACGCGGGATCACGTCCAAGGCGGCCAAGGAAAGGATAGCGAAACCTAAAGCTGATACCAGAGGTGAAATCACGGCAAAGGATGAAAGCGCCAGAGCAGCACCCCGTACAATGCAGCAGACTGAGAAACCAAATCGTCCGACGGCCGAATCTTCTCATCCAGAGGCTGTACCTCGAGCGGCTCAACAGACCGAGAAGCCAATTCGCAGATCCAATGAGTCTCCTCGTCCAGACCAGGTACCTCGAGCGGTTCAGCAGACTGAGAAACCAATTCGCAGATCCGCTGAGTCTCCTCGTCCAGACCCGGTACCTCGGTCGAGCCAACAGACGGAGAAACCAATCCGTAGGTCGGCTGAATCTCCTCGCCCAGATGCTCCTTCTGGGAAAACTCAAGCAACGCATGCCTCGAAATCGGCAGCGAGGCCTTCCACTTCTCAGCTTGACAGGGACCCACCGAAGGCGGCACTTCCCAAGAACAGGGTCAATGCTACCCAAGCGCGGCCCATGGACAGGGTTTCGTCTGTGGCCGGTTCTAACGCCAGGTCTACCCCTGTCCCCGACGAGCGGAGTGCAAGCTCGGCGCAAAAGACCATGAAGAAATACCGCGACGATGATCGTGCAACGGTGACGCCCACGCCGGAAAGGGAGAGGCGGATAGCGCAAACGGAAAGATCAAAAATGAACGGTTCGGAGCAAAGCTCGCGCGATGATGTTAGGCCGGTGAAAAGGAAGATGGGCGACAAAGCTAATGATGACTATTATGGCCCACCGTCAACCTCGAACACCCAGAAACGGCGCAAGGCTGAGCACCAACCTTCACCCTCTATTTCCTCGACAAGGGATGATAGAGGCAGAGACAAAGATAGGGACAAAGACAGGGACAAAGACAGAGACAGAGATGATAGAGGCAGAGACAGGGATAGGGACGATAGAGGCAGAGACAGAGACAGGGAAGATAGAAGCAGGGCCAGGGTCAGGATCAGAGACAGAGATACCTCCTTGAGTAGAAGATCTAACGTCGAGCCTGCGCCGCATGAAAGATCCACCCAGAAGAAACCCTCTGTTCAGTCTTCATCATCGATGAAGCTGCCCAGGAAGAAGAATGAGTCCCCTCCCCCTCCACGACAGACCGCATCAAGCATGCGTGAAAGAGTGCCTTCTGAGTCGGCTACATCTTCCAGGTCGCAGGCATCTCACGCCGCTGGATCTCAGACAAGCAAGACTTCTGCACCGACAAAGGCACGGCGTCGTTCGCCTATTTACACGTCTTCTGAGGAAGAAGAACCTCATGTTGTTCCACGCCCACCTGCCAGCAGTGCTTCATCGTCTGGCACCAACTCGACAGTAGCACCGCATGCACGCAACAACAACGCCCTGCGACCTCTTCCTACTGACCATGTGGCCCTTCGCGCGCGATACGATGCCTCTTATCTCGAATATCTTTCGAGCTACCACCGCCTAGCAGTACAGAGAGGGAAGATTAACGGTCTACTCAAGAATGAAGACCTTGCTGGTTCAGGTGCTGTTACTGATTCCGACGGCGATACTGAATTGGTGGACTTGGAGGAACTAGCCAAACTCACCAAGGAGCATCGAAGACTTCAGGGTGAACTGGAATCTATTCAGAAAATATTCGGACGAAATCCGGATGGTGATTTGTCTCCTGATACGCTTACACCTTGATTTTTATATATATACGAATTGTATTCTAGTGTAAGTAGTAGATTTTGAAGTTGGTTTATATCCTGTAATACCTTCACGTGACTTGAAGGTCCTTTGCCCGAGACCGTGACTAGACCTTTGATGCTTGAACAATGTCAGTGAACTACTTAAAGACAATAGGTTAAACAATGGAGAACACATATCTTTCCCCCTCTCCATAATGCACCACCTATATCCGAAGGTACTATCTGCTGTTCTTGGTCTTCTAGTCGCCTATGCATTCTATGCAGTTGTCGTTTCTCCCAGGTTTAATCCTTTACGGCTCCTGGCAGGACCTCCATCTCGCGGTTGGTTCAAGAATCAGTTACATCTAGTTCTGGAGTAAATATATGTCCTTTTTCTGCGAAGGAAGCTGCGTCTCATTTCACTTCTTATAGCCCTTCTATATCACCTCGAGTGCATGAATTTTATGTCAACAAATACGGGCGGTCAGTACGGATACAGGGCCTTGGTCCCGTGAGTAACTGTCGTTTATTAAATCTGACGTGCGACTAAATGGTGATTTCTTAGTGGGAACTACGATTGCTTACGCTCGATCCTGCCTCGGTGGCACACGTCCTGAAAAACACGGCTATTTATGAGAAACCCTGGCAGTCACGTCGGCTGATCACCAGTCTCATCGGATGCGGGATGCTAGCTGCAGAAGGGCATGTCCATAAGCGTCAGCGACGGGTAGCTACACCGGCGTTCTCTGTTCAGAATATGCGCGCGTTGGTTCCTGTCGTGTTTAACAAAGGCAGGGAGCTCAAGGACAAATGGATGCAGATGGCGGACAGCGCGCCGGAGCGTCTCGCTGTGGATGTTTGCCACTGGATCAGTAGAGCAACGTTTGATGTCATTGGTCATGCAGGTTGGTAGAATTATAATGTTTTCAATGTTGACATATTCATTATTTTGTTTGCAGGTTTTGACTATAATTTCAATGCTATTGAGAATGAGTCGAACGAGCTTTTCTCCGCCTACAAGGAAATGTTTGAAGTCGCTGTGTCACAGAGCCACCCTCTGCGTACAATATTCAAGATCTATGCCCCGTTCTTAAGCTCCCTTTTCGTATGATTCTATTTATATCTCTGTAGCATTATCTCATTCTTCTGGTTAGTCAGATTCAACCGCCCGGGTAGTTCAGAAGAGTCAAGATACTATTCACCGTGTTGCTGGGCAACTTATTCAAGAAAAGAAGAGAAAAAATTTCTCAAGGACTGCAGGAAGGCGTTCCTTACGCTGGTCGAGATTTATTGAGTCTTTTACGTGAGTTCATCTACATTATCGCCTCAGCTTTATTTCCAATATACGTTCTATTTCTAGTCAAGGCGAATATGGCCACTGACTTGCCTCCTGATCAACGTATCTCTGATACAGATATACTGCACAACATCAATACCTTTATGTTTGCGGGTTCGGATACATCTTCTCTGAGTCTCACCTGGACGTTACTGCTGCTTGCCCAGAACCCTACAGTTCAGGGACGACTCCGTGCCGAATTGCAAGCAGTGGCTCCAGCATCATCAGAAACTCTCGCAGACTTGACCGAAGACGAAATCCATTCACTGTATGCGATCATAGCTAACCTTCCCTACCTTGACAATGTCATCCGTGAATCGATCCGTTTGATCCCGCCTGTTCATTCGTCAATACGAGTTGCGACACAAGATGATGAGGTGCCCGTGTCATCCCCTGTTCGGGGCAGGAATGGAGATGTTTTGACCAAGTCTACCATCACCGTGCCCAAGGGCAGCTTTGTCCATGTTGCTGTAGAGGGTTTCAACCTTGACAAAGGTTTTTGGGGAGAAGATGCCTGGGAGTTTGTGTGAGTGGATGTTATTTCGCTTATAGCTCAATAATTAAGCCTGTTCATTTTCTGCAGACCTGATCGATGGGATCATCTTCCAGACACTGCTAGTGACCTTCCTGGGCTGTTCTCGAATACCCTTACTTTCTCAGCCGGACCTCGGGTGTGTTCTCCAATTCTGCTCTTCATTACCATGTGCTTATCATATTATCCAGTCTTGTATTGGACTGAGGTTTTCAATGATTGAAATCAAGACCTTTCTATATATATTGCTCACAAATTTCAACTTCGAAACAACGGCTGATAAGATAATGAAAGCCAATGTGTATGCTAATTCCTACTGTTTCCGTCTCACAAGAGTATTCTAATGGAGAATTGTCCAGGGTTTTGACACGACCATATGTAGTCGGAAAATTTAAAGAAGGAAGTCAATGCCCACTTTTTGTCTCGCCACTGAAGAAAATTGTTGATCCTGCAACAAAGCAGGTACCGAGTAGTGTTCTATAATGTGATTCATTCCACCCGTTCAAGAAGTATCACTCCAGCACAATATATTTCTTGAGATGTTCAGGGATAGCCTCTTCTAGTCCTTTGCTGACGAGCCATTTCCTTGAGAATAGTCGACTTTGATAACGGTATGCCCCATCACATAGAATGGTGACAACTGTTGAGCCTACGATGCCGATATATAAGTAAAAGAGTATCATCGAGCAAGGAAGTGTGGAATACCTCGACCCAATCGCTCTGCAAGTTCAACCGCGGCGACCACATTTAAGGCAGAACTAGCTCCGAGATAGAGGCCTTCAGTATCTAGGAGCTCGTAGAGCATACTGATGGACTTATTGTCTGGGACAGTGAAAGCGCCAGACAACTCCTTCACGAAAGTCTCAAGGTTATCTGTGATGCGGCCCTGGCCGATCCCTAGTCATGGTATTGGGTGCGAGTTGCACTAAGAACAAATAAATTTTGGAGCATACCTTCGGTAATCGAGCTACCCGATCTTTCAACCAGTTTTCCTTCACTTTCCACATAGCTGGTTAAGACACTACCAGGAGGATCAGCCAACCAAATTTGAGTTTTGCCCCCACTCTTCTCTTTCAAGTATTTACCAATGCCAGCCAGGGTGCCGCCAGTCCCTGTAGAACAAATGAAACCGTCGATTTGTCCTTGAGTCTGCTCCCAAATTTCAGGCCCGGTGGATGTGTAGTGGGCGTCTGCGTTTCCAACGTTATCGAACTGGTTTGTCCAGATAGCATTCTCAAGGCTCTCTGCGTACTCGCGTGCTTGGTGGTTGTAGTTTTGGGGATTCTCGAAAGCTACTGCGGGTACAGGACGGACATCCGCTCCGAGCATGCGAAGTAGGTCAATCTTCTCTTGACTCTGAAAACCAGATTTGAGATTCAAAGATGTAGATAAAGATTCGAGGATCGAGCAATACCTGAGTGCTTGGCATGTAAATGACGCATTTATAGCCCTTCGCTCTGCAAACGTGTGCGAGACCTATTCCTGTGTTGCCTGCGGTGCCTTCGACGACGGTTCCTCCAGGCTTAATACTAATTGATGACGGCAGTCAGCGCATTTAGTCGTTCCCAACCGAGAAGTTCACGAACAGTCCTTTGGCTTCTGCATTACGAACGAGGCCGAGAGCAGCTCTATCCTTTACACTCCCTCCTGGGTTCTGGAATTCTGCCTTCCCGTATATTTTGGAACCAGTCTTTTCTGAAATGCCTTTTAAATATATCTAGTGCAGCTTGTTAATACGCGGATAAGATGAAGTTCGAGGTCGCACCACTCACAAGGGGTGTGTTGCCAACTGCTCCATTGAAGCCTTGGACAGCCGAATGCGAGGCAAAGCCCCTGCTCCGTGATACTGTCCGCAGGGCTGAAAACATGATTGATGTATTAAAGAAACAAGGGAAGGCAGATATTATTGCCTGTCGAACGTGCAAGTTGCTGTGATATAATGCGAATAATCACGACATCTGTCTGCCTGGGCTTACATAACGATGCAGTTGGCGGAATAAGCAGCTCAGATTTTGTGGCGGGGACAGGGAAAGAGGAACAGACAAAGAACAGACTCATTGTTTGACCTAGGGTGGTAGTAGTCGTCCTACATAACGCGCCGGGTTCACGAGATGGAGGAAGTTGGGGCTTACATAACTTTTTCATGGCTCAACTGTGAATTCCACATTCACTACTTTATTATGGAAGAAAAGGAATAATACAAGCACTTGACAAAATCCGTCCAGAAGAAAATAAGATGAACTTTGGGTAGCTCGGAAGAACGACAAATGAAAACGTGTGTTGCGTGACAGAGTATACTGTGTGGTGTGCTATGAATTGCGGAGGGTCGTGCATGGCCATGGTCATGAGTAGAACGAAACAGGATGACAAGGGTAAATAGGGGTATTGGGAGAAATTAAAGTTGGTATAGAACGAATTTCTGATACGTTGCCAACGAGGTCATGGCGATTCCAGCATATGCACGAAACGATGGGCAGTGTAACGGATGTGTAAGAATCTACTGTTGGCGTTTCTTGACATTCTGCGATAGCCATTGCAGGCCTTCAAACAACCCTTCTCCAGTCGTCGCACAACTAGTCATGACATCAGGTTTCCTAACACAGGGGGGGAACAATACGAATTTGCGCACCTTGGGTGAACATACCAGGATCTATCACGCATCCTGTGCAGACCTAGTTTTTCTGTTACTTCCGCAGGTGACATAGCTACCGGTTAACGGGATTCAGTACAAGAGCGAAAAGAAATGGGCTAGACGGAACGCACCTCCTGGCAAATCTTGTTTGTTGGCGAAAACAAGCAACAAACACTCCTTCATCTCTCGATCACTCAGTATCCGATGGAGCTCTTGTTTAGCTTCGTCGATACGTTCCCGGTCTTGACTGTCGACGACGAAGACGAGGCCTTGAGTCCCCGTGTAATAATGTCTCCATAGAGGCCGAATTTTGTCTTGACCCCCTACGTCCCAAACATTGAATTTAACATTCTTATATGTCACTGTTTCTACATTGAAGCCGACTGAAAGAGACACGGTATCAGATGCCACCTTTCGAGATATGCAAGCTATAGACACGTACCTGTTGGTATGGTTGTAACGGACTGATTGAGCTTGAGTTTGTAAAGAATGGCTAGGAGTAGAGAGTCAGACAAGACAACGATGGCTCGCTTTTTGTGACTCACTGGTCTTTCCAGCAGCATCGAGCCCCAGCATCAACAGTCGCATCTCCTTATTCCCGAAAATCTTGCCTGAGAGCAGGGATAATTGAGGTTAAACAAGGGTCGAGGGCGGTGAAAGGACAGACAAACCCATCGCTTTGGAAAGATTGGCCCCCATATTCGAATTATATTTTGAGTGGAGGTAAGGAAAGACGTTGCCCACTACGAGGACTTGGGAATTCACGAAAATAGAGCCAAAGGAAAATGGAACCAGACGACTGTTCAAATCAAACCACAACCACATATGTACTACAACAATGTCACGTGTTACCTATCAATAAATCCAATGACATTCACAATGACATTCACAACGCGGCTATATACCCCTCAGTCTATAGCGCTTCGCTTTGATTGTATACCTTCAACCAGCTGTCTCCCATATCTTGCTTCAGTGATTCAATTTTCTGACGGTAAGAATCGATGCCCTCGTTGTTCGCCAATTTCACATCCGCAGGTGAAGGTTCAAACAAAGAGGCACTCATACGTGCCCGCCGTCGTTCAGACCTCGATGCTAGCGTTGCTGACCCCTGACGCACAGGTTTATATCGGAACGCGTGCAAACTCGCTTGTTCCTGCTCACTTTGTGAGGTGTCCGAAGAGGGGAAATATTCGCTTTGGTGGCGGCTGTGACGAGGGCGTTGAGAAGGCAGAGTCGGTTCGGATGGAGGTTGATGTGAGACAGGAGACGGCGGAGTAGGGTCGGCTTTCATTGCGGTATGGGCATTTTGGCCTGAATGTGTGTCGGTGATGAGCCCTTGTTCCCTGATGATGTCCATCGAACCTAGTCGTGAATGCGGATAGGATTGCAGCTGAGAACTGTGCTCGCTACCGTCGAGTTCAACAATGCGTTTCAACTTTTACGTCGATGACCAGTTCCGCTGGGGGCTGATGGATTAACTAGAGGTGAAAGAGGTGAACGTTGTTTCGGTGGCGGAGTTGAGGATGAAGATGATGAAGGACCATCATTCGCTTGTGAAGGTGCGTATATTATCCCACGAGAGTGTTCGATCGCTATGATGGGCGCAGATGAAGTCGAATTTAGTGGTGTTGACGGTGTGGGATTGGGTAAACTGAGGCTTCGTTTCTCGTACAGGCTGGGTTGTGTGCCATCCAGAGTGATCTCTTTGCCTTCCTGCGAGAAATAATTAAAACAGGTCACTCGGTATCCTTCCTCAATGTCGACTAATGGATTTCCTTCGACCCATATTTCCGTTAAATTAGGAAGAGGAACCAGTCTGCCAATCTCTGAGCTTTCTTCAAGCAAATTGTGTCGCAGGTCGACCCGTTCAAGAGCCAAAAGGCGTTCGAGTCCACACAGTGAGTCGAGACGGTTGTGAGACAGATTAAGCGAAAGAATTTGCCCGAGATTGAGATAGATGCCAAGGACAGAGTCGATTAGATTGTCAGATAGGTTTAGACTGCGAAGATTGTATAATTCCGCAAAGCCAGAAGGAATGGAGACAAGCAAATTTGAAGAGAGGTCTAAATATGTCAAGGATGTCAGATAGCGAAGTACTGCAGTGGGAAAGGAAGTTAGCGAGTTGTCGGGTAAGTACAGGTGTTTGAGAAATGTCCATTTCAGAGGGGGAAAGTTCTTCGACCAACATCGAGGAAGAATGTTTTCCTTTGTTGGCTTGCAAGCCATCGTCTCCTCCCTCTTGCTCGTTGTCCGATATCCGGGTGGGCGATGTAGAATGATGATGTGTCGAGCTTAAATCTGTGTTGGGCTGTCGTTGTCGAGTTCTCCCTTGTCTCCTAGCTTGGTCGTCAAGAACGGCACCAATGAGAACTTGGGATATATCTTCCAGCCCACTTTTCTTGATTTTGAGGCTTCTCAAGGACTCCGCGAGACGATCCCATCCAAGCAGGGTACGGGGGTCTATATTTTCACATTCCAAGCGTTGGAGGTTCTTGAAAACATCCAGAGGGATGGCATTATTGTTGGGGGAATCGTTCAAAAGTTCAGTGATTACTTTGTTCCCCGGAGCACAAATAGCCAAGGAGGGAAGTTTAGTGAAACTGCTATAAATATATTTCAATTCGGTGTCGGTGTTAGGAGGTTCAGGAGCAGTCCACCAGCCACCACCTAAGGAGAGTTTAGATACGGCTGAGAATGAGGAGCGCAATGAAGCCAATGAGAGTGTGTCGGCGTCTTTCTGCTCTGGGTATATGTTGGCATAGCTCATTGGCCGAGAAGGCGACTCGATATGGACATCAAGGGTGCCGATTTCGAACCCCATGGCCTGTAATTTGACAAGAATATAGAATAGATGGTGAGTGTCTATGGAGAAAACCATAGGCCTTTGTGTGAGAGTCGGGGAAAGCCAATTGAGACCCAAAGGGGCAAGGTAGGACTGTTCTGGAGGGGGAGGTTTCCTGCGAACGAGACCTGATTCTGCAAGACCCCTTTCATTGGCACGTATGAAGGCAGCGACATGTCGAAGATATTTGTCCCCAGATTGTTTTTGCATGGGATGCTATACGATACAGATATAGTGAGGAAGGTTGGATATATGACAGGAATCATGATACAGTACCGTTGGGGTGATGGGTCAAGAGTGTTAACTTAGCGGCCCCGGGGTATTTCGTAATCGGCTAGGAGTTATATTTTGTAATCATGTATTTTGTAATGGCGAAGGTCTTGTACTTAATTGACTCTCCTATCACCACAATTAGACTTAGCAGTCCCGATATATTTTGTAATCGGTATTTTGTAATCATGTATTTTGTAATGGTGAGGCCTCGTAATCTACTCTTTCATCGACTCTCCTATCACCACAATGAAGATCACTGTAAAGACTACTCAGCAGAAGGTCTTCCAGGTTCGTTCTCACTTCCCTATATCTACCCTCTTCTCACTCTCTTAATAGGTTGATGTCGAGGGCGAGGACACCATCGCCACCCTCAAGGCCAAAATTCAAGAGTCCCAAGGTCATCCAGCTGCCTCCCAGAAAATAATTTACTCGGGTCAATCGCCTTCCCTCAAAATCATGTTCTCTTTGCTCACTTATTACCAGGCAAAGTACTCGTCGACGATAAAACCATTGAATCATGTGGAATCAAGGAGAAGGACTTTCTCGTGTTGATGGTTTCCAAAGTATGTCAGGGCGCGAGTTCTTAACCTCCATCGCGTCATCTGATCTACTCTGTATCACAGCCTAAACCCACACCAGCAGCTACCTCCTCGACATCTGCTGCTCCAGCTGAGCCTCCAGTCGCTGCGGCTCCTTCTCAACCTTCGATAGCTCCGCCGACTACATTAGCTGCAGCGCCTGCTCCCGAGGTTACTATGGCCGCTCCAACTTCAACGCCTTCCGAGACTGCGCCAACTTTCGGTGACCCTAGTACTTTTCTCTCTGGAGATGGACTCCAAGCGGCGGTTAACAATATGGTGGAAATGGGATTCCCCAGGGATCAAGTACTCCGAGCAATGCGCGCTAGTTTTAACAACGCCGACCGAGCTGTAGAATATCTCATGACTGTAAGAGGGACGCGTTCTATCTTTTATACAAACTTTTAATTTTATGTTTAGGGAATCCCAGCCCATCTTGAAGCGGAGAGTCGTCAGGCTGCAGGCGCACAAGGTCAGGCGGGTCAAGCAGCTCAATCGGCTGTCCCAGCTCCTGCTGCAGCTGCGCCACCTACAAGTCAACCGCAAGGTCAACCCCAGAACCTTTTCCAGGTAAGCAGTTGAAAAGATCATCTGTATATATAATTGTACTCAGTTGTCGACACGTTAGTTGGCGCAACAACAACAACAGGGAGGAGGAGGGGTGCCCCTGCTGCTGGTAATCTCACCGGTGCTGGTCCTGGCGGACAGCTGAATCTCGAAGCTCTACGTGATAATCCCCAAATCCAATTGCTCCGACAACAGATGGCTCAAAATCCGGCCTTAATTCAGCCACTGATACAGCAACTTGCCACTCAAAACCCCGCAATCGCCCAGATGATAGCTCAAAACCCTGAAGCTCTCTTCCAGCTTTTGGGTATTGAATTGGACGACGGGGAGGAAGAGGGCGGCCAAGTACCCCTGGCGCTCATGTTGTCAGTGTGACAGAAGAGGAAAGGGCTGCCATTCGACGAGTCAGTGTACCTCTGCTGTGTAATCTGATTTTGATGGCTCACATTTCACAACAGTTGGAAGGCCTTGGGTTCCCTCGACAAGCTGTGCTAGAAGCGTACTTTGCCTGCGACAAAAATGAGGAGCTTGCAGCCAATTACCTGTTTGAAAGTGGGTTCGACGATTAGTGCAACAGGAAATATGTGTCTTTAGTGTAACCTGCTTATTCCCTCTATATCAATATGCCTGAGAATCATGGCACGACGACGAATGTATTAATCTTTTTGTAAAGTGATAAAAATGGAAATGATGCAGATACAGCATGTTGCTAACGGCACTGGTCAATGCAAACCCCGATGGTATTATAAATGTGCATTGTTTGGAATCTGTTCTTATCACTTTGACTCTCATGAAAGCCTGCGTCTGGTTCCAGTTTCTAGTACTTGGTCTATCGGTGGCCAAAAGAATTACCGACCAATAGCAATAGCACGCGCGGTGTCCGACTCGGTCACCGCTTATGCCCTAACCACCAACGTCCAGTGCCCAGATTTGTCGACAACCTCCTTGATCCGCTCCTTCTCACCTCAGAACCAGACTCTTCACCCAGAAGAGAAAGCTTATGTATCAACACGAGAGAACACGACCATTCTTCAAGCTTGGCAGGATTGGTTGGGAGACGGGTCTGCTCTTGGCTACAACCTTTCAAACTTCACAACGCCCTTTCCACGTGTAGGACTGACGATTCCAGGAGGCGGCCTCAGGGCGGCGCAGTATGGCGCAAGCTCTCTGTTGGTTCTAGATGCGCGGAACACATCGTCTAAGGAGGCGGGGACTGGAGGTCTGTTGCAGGTCGCATCGTATATCGCTGGTTTATCTGGTACGGTCGTTCGTTTCCTCTATCACGGTACTTAACTGACCAGTTCCGAGTATAGGTGGTTCCTGGGTAACGGGCTCTCTTCTATTCAACAATTTCCCTACCCTGGACGACCTTGTTTTTGGAAATGGAAAAGATCTCGATGGCTGGCTGTTGGACATACCTTTTGTCGCACCCGACGGCGACAACCTATTCTCCGACAAAAATCAGGATTTCTTTGGAAGCATTTTATGGAGCGTTATATCGAAGGCGAATCAGGGAGTGTGCGTAGTACAGATTCTGACATTACAGTGTCCCGACTGACTAGAATTTGCCCATTCAGCGACACCAGCCTCACGGACGTGTGGTCGCGCATGATATCGTATCATTTCCTCAACCAAACCTCTCGCTCGAATTTCTTTACCAATGACACTGGCCATGGCGCAGGACAGCTATGGTCAGAAATACCGCTCATACCAGCATATCAGAATCATTTGACGCCCTTTCCTATCGTCGTTGCCGACTCTCGGCCCTCTAATTCAAACTCGACCGCGATTCTTGGCCTTGACTCGGTGGTATATGAGGTACGTACTGCGGGCTGACAAATCAAACCTTTCTATTGACCTGTTCACTAGATCACGCCAATGGAACTTGCTTCCTATGATCCCTTTTATCGAGCGGAATGAATCTCTCCTTTGCAGGGACACATCTTAACAGCGGTAGATCATTGAACGGGTCGGCATGCGTCGTAGGTTTTGACCAAGCGGGTTTCATTATGGGCTCTAGTGCCAGTCTATTCAACGTAAGAACCACGCATATCATGACCGATGAGACTGATGATCTTTCATCTAGCAAATCTTCGATTTTGGGACCAGCACTTTATCACAATTCTCGAGCAGTGATAGCACCGGCCTCCTATATCTTCTATCGCGCCAACTCAGAGAAGTTCGCACCCGGGCAAACGATGTCGCGAATTGGCCGAACCCTTTCCAAGGGCAATCTGCAGGGAGCTTTCAAGACACCGATGCTACGTGGCTTAATCTCATCGACGGTTCTTCTAATCAAGAAAACACTCCATATGGGCCTTTGTTGGTCAATTCAAGAGACTTAGATGTCATTGTGGCGCTCGAAGGTAGTGCCGATGATCCAGTGAATAACTGGCCAAAGTATATATTTGTTTTTCTATCCGACGGCTTTAAGCTTAGCCATGATTTGTAGCGGGACCAGCCTAATCTTCAGTAATCAGAGGCAGATTAATTTTCTACAGAAATCACACAAGAAGATGCCTCCTATTCCATCAACACCTGATGACTTTATTGCTACAGGTGTCAATGCTCGGCCAACATTCTTTGGTTGTGATCCATCCAGTTCAGATGACTATCCATTGATCATTTATCTTCCAAATGCACCACCACTAACAGGAGATGATCCAGTTACCAAGTAAGTCTTTAGATCTTTTGAGTTATATTATATATTAAAATTTATTGTACAGTACAGCAACATTTCAACTAACATACACTCAGCACCATACACGTCTGTTTTTAATCAGGTTTTCCTAAATCTTGCATCAGGATTTACTCCAAATTCTAATGCACCTGATCCAAATTGGGGGAAATGCTTACAATGTGCAGCCTTTGATCGTGCCAGATCAAAAGCTCTGCCTTCTATTTCACGATCATCCTTTGTGCTACATGTTTCAAACAGTATTGCTATGATCCTAATAACCCATCCAGCAAATCTGAATTGCCCAATAGAAAGCTTGCTTTTGTTGATCCTGATCCTCAAGGGCTTGGTAATTTTATTGCAAATAACAAACTAAAACTTATAGGAGGGTTTATTGGACTCATTGTGCTTATTGGTTTAATTGCTTTTGGAATGTGAGTAATATGTTTTACATATATTGATTGATTTAATGACTAATGTTAAAATAGTGTATTATATAAAAAGCATTATATTAAAAAAAAAAGCAATAGAGTATCAAAGACTTCAGCATTCTAGTGATCTTATTTTTGAGGATTTTTCTGAAAATCCTCATGTAGATAGTTATAAATTGGAGCCCTACAATGGTTGATAAACAGACATTTACAATTTCAATCCCACTTTTTCACCTTAGCATTATGTTATTTATATCTAATTAGAATGTTGTTTCTATGTAGTTCAACAATCTAATTACAGTTGAACCCTTCATAATCCATACCTCTCGGTGGACAGCCTGAGCTATGGGTTATGAGGGGTTATGGGTTTCGAGAGGTGTACTAAAAATAGGCTCGAAATTTTGAGACAAAATTGTTAAAATTTATTAAAAAATTTCAGGACTACGAAATACTACTCATATGGATTTAGGTCCCTGTTCGGCTAGTAATGCTTCACTGAGTGTATCTGCCAAAATTGGGACCTAATGCATTTTAGGCATATTGGCAATTATCAGAGCCTGAATTCACATTTTCCAGCCACATCACCTCAGAGTTCGCCGCTCACTGGCCACATCGATGTCTTGTTTGCTGCTGCAGCCATTGAGTTTGAGAAATGCCACTAATACAGAATATTTTTAGAGCACACTTTACAACTTGCCTCTTTACCCATAGTGATTACATTGATATATATATTTAAATAGCTTTAAATGCTTATTTATGCTTTAAATCGACACCAATATTGAGGCGGGAATTTGGTGCACAGGTGGGGAAACAAGGAGCTTGAGGATATCATCAAATTGCGTAGTGATGGAAGCACTTTTACTATTTAGTTTGTGACTCTTTTGTGACTAAAAGTCAATGATTGTACATTTCAAACTCAGAAAGGCAAGGCTGAAGCCCAATTCCTAGCCGAATGGACCCTAAAAGAGGCGTCAGCGGCACATCACTCAAATGAGCCGTCGGTGAACTAGATATTTTACTACTAAATTAAGGTCCAAGCCAACATATGGTCAGCAAAAACTATGGGTTTTTTCGGCTGAGGGGTATGGAGTATGGGTTATCACAGACCTATGGGTTATGGTATGCAATTCCCTGTGAACCAAGTCGGTGGATGGCTGGGGCTATGGGTTATAAGGGGTTATGGGTTTTGAGAGGTATGGATTATGAGGGGTTCAACTGTAGATTGAAAAGCTGCTATCCCACACACTGTCAATAAAGCCCCAGAAACCGGTGGGTCCTGTGTAGATATGATAATGCAGCTAGATATGTACCATTGTAACATATGATATGATAGAAAGTACAGTTACAGTGTAGCATTTCATATCGGCTCAGTGGTCCCTCTGAACCAGTGAATGTTTCTCTTCCATTTTGGGCAGCCTACACTGCACCATATGATATGGTACAGTAAATCCACCCAATGGCTCATACCCAGGCATTTTTGCAGGCTGTCTGGCATACATTCTGTGGCTCCAGGGTGTCTACAGGAAACTGGTAAAGCTTTAATTTTGCAATGAATTGACAAGCATTGGTGCACACACCATAATAAATTATGAGTGAGCAACCAGAAAAGAACCGGACTGTAAAATGTGATTTAAACAAGCCCAGAATCATGCAAATTGGACAGGATTTGAGGGAGATATAATGGTTGTAATGATCCAATTTTGTGTATTTGACCCCGGGGCAGGGTGGGAATGAGTGCTGCCCTGATCCTGGTCCTGGGTGTAAAAATTCCAATCAAAATGAGCCTAGAAACAGCCAAAACAGATACAATTTGAGTGATATATGTGGGTTGTAAATTTCCAATTTTATATATTTGGCCCCAGGGCAGGACGGGAATGAGTGCTGCCCTGGTCCCAGTCCCGGGTGTAAAATGCATGAAAAATCTGGACAAAATTCCAATCAAAATGAGCCTAGAAACAGCCAAAATGGACACAATTTGAGTGATATATGTGGGTTGTAAATTTCCAATTTTGCTGTATTTAGCCTTGGACCAGAACTGGGACTGGGACCAGGACCAGGGACACAGGCTACTGCATAGCACAAAAATAGGCACGGAAATCTGATTCAAACAAACCTATAATCATTAAAAACGGATAAGATTTGAGGAGTATACATAGGCTGCAACATTGTACTGGACACAGGAATGTAAATAAAATTTGGCACAGGTAATGTAGTACAACATAGGCTCTATCATTGAAAAAATGCTGAGACCAAGCCCAGGAATTTGTGGAATAGGGTGGAAATATGTCCAGAAACATGAATTATCATTGAAAAAAGTGAATGCCAGGCCCGGGAATTTTTGCAATGGGGTGGGAATATGTCCAGAATAGTGCGGGACATTGTAAACTGGGTTGGAAACATGAATTATCATTGAAAAAAGTGAATGTCAGGCCCAGGAATTTTTTGCCATGGGGCGGGAATATGTCCAGAAACATGAATTATCATTGAGAATAGTGCATGCCAGGCCCAGAAATTTTGCAATGGGGCAGGAATATGTCCGGAATAGTGCTGGACATTGTAAACCAGGTTGGAAACATGAATTATCATTGAAAAAAGTGCATGCCAGGTCCGGGAATTTTTGCAATGGGGTGGGAATATGTCCAGAAAAGTGCTGGAAATTGTAAACTGGGTCAGAAACATGAATTATTATTGAGAATAGTGCATGCTGGGCCTAGGAATTATTGCAATGGAGCAGGAATATGTCTGGAAACATGAATTATCATTGAGAATAGTGCATGCTGGGCCCCATAATTTTTGCAATGGAGCAGGAAGATGTCTGAACCAGTGCCAGACATGGTAAGAAAAATACAGACCACACTTGGGAATATGTCTGGATATATATTGGGTATAGCAAACTGTGTCAGAAATGTGTATTATTATTGAAAACAATTCAGGCCATGTCTGGAAATTTTGAAATGGGCTGGAAATATGTCTGAACAGATGACAAACATGGAATTATGAGTTGAGTAGGCATGGAAATGTACAAAATGGTTTGTAAAATACTCCAGAAACATGGATTATCATTGACAAAACTCATACTGAGTGTGGCAAGAGGTTAAATAGCCTCTAAACATGTCTGATCAGGGCAATATGGACTGAGCCTTGACACATGTATAATTGTTTGTAAACTATTCTAGACATACAGATTATGATTCTAAAAAGCAAAATGGGGTGGAAGTTCTTGTGCAATTCATTGTAGTATCTGACTGCTATTATTAGTATCAATACCTCATTTTATCTGTGTTAATTAACCTAACTGTAGACATATTGGTCATTTCAGTTCAAGCTGCAAGCTGCAACTGCTTTTTACTTTTTTCCCTGGTTATTCCACTCTTTGTATAATTTCTTTCACAAGTTACAAATGGCAGTAACAATCAGACTGCTATTTGCTTGTTTCTCAATCTTCTCTGTAACTTTTATGACCAGCATCAGTTTTTGTTTTAAATGCAACCACACTCTTGTTTTTATTAAATACCAGTATCCAACCAGCAATAATTTTATCAAGTATGCATCCATGTCAATCTGCTTAATAATGTTAACAATCAGTGGAAATGTCTGTCAGTTCTTTTTAGTGCTTGACATGAATTTTAGAATCCATGCAATGGGAAGGCAGGCATGACAACTAACAAGCAGCACTGCACGTGCTTTCTCCTCCACATATGCACATTGACCACCCATACTTGCAGTTCATTCACACAACTCATTTCACTAACTGACACCTTGCCTGGGGAAAGTATAGAAGGAGAAAAATAATAGGTGATAGAATAGTATGCACTTGCTAACTAAATTTACACTCTCATGTGCATCTACAACCTGTACTCTTTCAAGCCCTGGCCAGGTGTAGAGATTGTGATAAGACAGTATAGGGCAGAGCAGTTGAAAGGGGAATGAGTGTACAAAAAGATCATTGGACTGTGTTCTACATTTCAGCACATGAGCTGAGTCTTCTCATTGATTATACATATACCAGAACATGATTGTGGAATATTTTCCATGTTTCTGAACCCAGTCAAAGCAATTTTGCACCAATTATACATGTTTTAAGGCTGTATAATACAAACACCTTGAAATACAGAGCAAATATCTTTGACAAACAGTAAGAATAACTGGACTAAGCATGCCATTGTTCAATAACAACATGATCAATGTTGAGAAGTTACACTCAATGATGGCCACTTACCTAGAAGAAGAGAACATCAGGATCAACCTACGGCAAGCAGAGCTGTACAAAAACACAAACCAATAGACATCAGTGCTTGCTATTTCACAGAACAATGATATGCATCTACCGTGCCCATTTTTAGTATCCGTGATTATGTAATTTGATGGCTTTTGTTTCCTGGTCGGTCAACATTAAATGGTCTGGTTCTCAACAAATAGAATAAATACATCTCTGAAACTTGAAGGGAAGAAATTTGTCCTTTAATAGATCATGACCTCAAATTTACATGTAAATTCATCTATTATTAGGTTGACAGTACACAAATCAGTCAACTTTCACACTTTTTAGTGCTCATGCTGAGTTTAGAAGGATAGAGCATTTCCATTGTTGTATTTAATCTAGGTAAATCATAAATAATATGTTTGAGACTATTAAAAGTGAATCTGCTCATTTTTAGGCAGCAGAAACACTTCTGAGCATGAATATTGCGATACAGATTTGATCACCAATTTGAATTGAATTTATACAATCAGAACTAAGCATCTTGCAGAGTTTCTACGCAATAAATCTTTTCCAAAATTCAGAAATATATTAATTGGAAACATTAAATCAAAGATTTAAAATTTTGGGTATATTGAATGTTGTAGTTCTTGAAAAGAGCTTGTTTACTCCTGACATTACCAGAAATTGTGATTACATAATCACGGGTACTAAAAATGGGCATGAGTACAGAACTTTGGATGCTATTTGAAATAGAAGTCAATCTATGTGGTGTTCTCACTCAACACCATAGTACTGACTTTATAGACATCATAGATAACAAGGTGGACTATCTACATAAATATGCCAATTGTTATGGACATCTTATTTTTCTTCATTTTTTTTTTTTTTTTTTTTCTTACATAAAATATCCTTATCACATGATGGACAACATCATGTGATCATATATACAACTTGTTTACATTCTAACTCACATTTGACAAGCACAGAACTACAGTGGCTCAAACAACTGTTACGGACACCTTATTTTTCTTTGCTTTCCTTTTTTCTTTCATTTTTTGTATATAAAACCTTCTTATCACATGATGGATAACATCATGTGATCATATATTGACTCATTCTGCTCTGACTCACTTCCGTTCTGACTCACACCTTGACTCACTTATTGGCACCGTCGCAACTCATTCTATGCTCTGACTCATATTTGGACTCATTTTGTCTATAATTGTAGATACTCAAAACACTTAAATAGCCAGTAGACACTGCTATTATTCCCTAGCTAGTTCTTAAGAATCTAATCTCCTCTTACTCGATACCGCTTTGAACTTGCTGTTCTTGACTACTTGACTGTTGGCTTTATCCACGCACGTGAATATAAGCTTGAAGTCGTAACAAAAGAACTAGCTACATCTATGAATCTCGCCCACCCTCCAGCAGATGAGACCTCTGAAACCCAAAACGAAACACGGCACCACCGAAGAGCGGAATTCCCGCTACTGACAGCTCAGAAGAGGAACCCCAACACAAAATTGGCAGACACCGAACCCATCCAGACAAAGCTCTGAAGATATCAACCTAGGCAACAAAGACCTATCAAACTCGCTATTTGACCTATTATCAACACTGGCAATAGATCAGGAAGAACAACACAATACAGAAATGGTTGAAACAAACGGAAAGAAAGAAATTGCAATCAACAAACCCACTGTATTCAATGGAGACAGGACAAAATCTAAGTCTTTCATACAAGACTGCTACCTCTACATGGACATAAACAACAATATCTATAACACAGACAAGAAGAAAATTGCTTTCATCCTATCATTCTGCATGGAAGGAGGAGCGAAATTATGGAAAGAACAATACCTGATCTCTGAGGACGAGAGGAACCAGTCCAAACCAAACGATCGACTGGGGTACCCTACCAACCTTCCTCAAAAATTCCACGACGCATTCACTCCAGTAGACGAAACCAGATCAGCCATGAACGACATAAAGCAACTTAGGCAAAAACAGACAAAAGAGTGGAAGATATTATCAACCAGTTCAAGTTGTTGGTAGGGCAGGCCAATTTAGGAACAGAGACAGAATTGTACCATGCCCATCTCATAGGATTATTCCAAAAATGCATCACACCCCGACTTGCCGATAAGATTATGTTTTCTGAAGATCTCCCAAGGACAATCCAAGGATGGTACAAAAGGCAACTGTCTTCGACACCAACTATAGACTAGCAAAGGTCTTTAGAGAAGAACCGGAAGAACGCAGGAGGACACCACAATGGAACAACTTCCCAAGAAACAACAGGAACTATGACCCAAACAGAATGGACGTGAGGCGCCATGACAGCCGAAGAACGAGCTGAGTTAATCAGGAAGGGCGCCTGTTTCAGGTGCAAACAACGAAGACATTTATCCAGGAATGCCCACAGAAAGGACCAACAAACCAGAACAGAACCCAAGGACAACCCAACAAGAAATGGACCCCAAAGGAACTCCATACCCACATCAGGAACCTGAACAAAGACGAAAAGGATGAACTTGCGGACCTCATGGTCAAAATGGGATTTGAAGAGAAAGAAGAAAAGGATTTTTAAAGTGGAGAAACAGGACGACGTCTGTCTCTCCTTATCTGAAGATACAATCTGTACTTACGGCAACAATCGAGAATAAAACTATGCTTCTACCAGTTTCATTCCCCACAAAGAAACAGAATGGCTCACAAATCATCGAAACCGCTGCCCTCCTAGACTCAGGAGCAGGAGGAAAATTCATTGACCAGAATTACGCACAAAAACTTGGACTCAGGACCCAACCCTTGGAAAAACCGATCCGAGTTTACAATGTAGATGGAACTCCAAACAAGAAAGGAACCATCTCATTGTTTGTAGACCTGGACCTAAAAGTTGGAAATTGAAACCATCGGGAAAAGCTACTGGTCTCTGGACTAGGGAAACAGAAGATAATTCTAGGGTTCCCATGGTTGCAGGAAAAGAATCCAGGAATCAACTGGCAGAATGGACAAATAACTTGGAAACCACGTCAAGGACCTACAATAAACCAGGCTACCATTGAAGAAGAAACGGACGAACAGTCATCAACAATTGAGACTACCCACCCATTGGAGGAATTCGAATCACTGATCATCCAATACATCGGAGACGCAAACGAAGATAAAATAAAAGAAACATGGCTTAACACCAAAATCACTACCTCGCAAACATTAGCTCAACGATATGAACTGGAGAAACCCACAAAACCTCTCCAAGAAATTATTCCTCCAGAATATCAGTCATATATGGATCTTTTGACAAACAAGCGGCAGACCGATTTCCGGAACCAAGACCATGGGACCACAAAATTGAGTTAAAAGAAGGATTCATACCAAAGAAATTCAAGGCATACAACATTACACCGGCAGAACAAATGGAACTGGACAACTGGACAAAGGAACAATTGGATAAAGGATACATTCAATCCTCCGAATCACCTATGGCATCTCCATTTTTCTTCGTATTAAAGAAGGATGGAAAGCTCAGACCTTGTCAAGACTACAGATATCTGAACAATTGGACTATCAAAAATGCTTACCCCTTGCCACGAATAACAGAGCTTATGGACAAGTTAAAAGACGCAACGTTCTTCACGAAGCTGGATATCCGATGGGGCTACAATAACATCAGGATAAAAGACGGCGACCAATGGAAGGCAGCATTCAAAACCAACCGAGGACTTTTTGAACCAACTGTGATGTTCTTTGGCATGTGCAACTCTCTGGCAACCTTCCAATCCATGATGGACTCGATCTTCAAGATATGATATCACAATGCTTCGTAATCATCTATATGGACGACATTTTAATCTTTGCAAAAGATCAAAAAGAACTGGAAAAATACACCAAGATGGTTCTACAAAGACTCCGAGAAAATGATCTCTATCTCAAACTGGAAAAATGCTCATTTGCTCAAGAAAAAGTGGAATACCTTGGAATGATTGTCAAGCAGGAAAAATCTCCATGGACCCAACAAAACTCAAAGGAATTCAAGACTGGCCAGCACCTACTACTCTCAAACAAGTTCGATCATTTCTGGGCTTTGGGAACTTTTACAGAAAATTTATCCGAAAATTCTCTGAGGTAGCTCGACCTCTGAATGAACTCTTGAAGAAGGACAAAGGATTTCTATGGGACGACACAACTCAAGCCGCCTTTGACGAACTAAAGAAATGATTCATGGAAGAACCAGTACTCTTGATGCCTGATCCTGCCAAACCATTTCAAATTGAATCCGACGCCTCAAAATATGCCTCTGGAGCAGTCCTTACCCAACTGGATGGAAATGGCAAAAGACACCCATGTGCATTTATATCAAGGACATTCTCCCCAACCGAAAGAAATTCGCGAAATCTACGACAGGGAACTATTGGGAATAATTTGAGCATTACAGGAATGGAGACACTACATCCAGGGATCAGAACACACGACTATGGTATATTCAGATCACAAGAATTTGATATATTTCAGATCAGCCCAAAATCTGAACCGACGACAGGTGCACTGGTCTCTGTACATCTCAGAATTTAATCTGAAATTAGTACATCTACCTGGAAACAAAATGATTCAATCCGATACCCTTTCGAGACGCCCTGATTTTACCCCGGAAGAAGACCACAACAATGAAAATATCACCTTACTCCCAGAAAAGCTTTTCATTGACTTAATCGACGCTGAGCTACAGGAAAGGATTGCCAATGTGAACGAACTAGACCACAACACAGCAGAAGCAATGAAAACCTTATTAGAAGGAGGACCGCCAAATACACAACACGATCTCAAAGAATGGAAAACAGAGAATGTAAACGGCAAAACTATCTTATACTACCATGGACGAACCTACATTCCAAAAGATCAAACCCTACGGAAGGACATAGTCAAATCATATCACGACCCTATTTCAGCTGGACCTCCTGGAGAATTAGAAACATTCAACTCAGTAAAACAACACTACTGGTGGCCAGGATTACGATCATTCATCAAACAATATGTAAAAGGATGTGCCACCTGCCAACAGTTCAAGATAAATCGACATCCCTCTAATCCATCATTCATACCGATACCTGGACCAAAGTCAGCCCGACCCTTTGCAGACAGCGCCATGGATTTCCTTACGGACCTTCCACCAATCCTGGACAAACAAGGAGAAGTTGAATTTGACGTGATTCTAAGCGTCACTGATCACGGGAACACAAAAGGACTCATCATTATTCCATGCCGGATGAAAGGACTGGATGCTGAAAGGACCGGCAAACTCTTAATGGACAATCTCTACAAAGGTTTGGACTACCAGACAGCCTCACATCAGATCGAGATCCCAGATTCGCTGCTGAATCATTCAAAGAGTTGATGAAACTCCTCAGAGTAAAATCGAAATTTTCAACCACTTATCACCCCTCAAACGGACGGAACAACAGAACAATACAACCAAGAAATTGAAGCCTATCTATCCATATACTGCTTATCTCATCCAGAAGACTGGCACGAACGACTTGGGACCCTCAAATTTACTCACAATAACCGAAGACATGCAGACAGACAGAGAACCCCATTCGAATTGATCCTCGGATATTCCCCTATTGCAATTCCTACCACATTCGAACACACCAAATTCCCTTCAGTAGAAGAAAGACTGAAATATCTTCAAAAGGATCAAGAGGAAGCCCTAGCAGCCCACAAACTAGCCCCGAACAAGGATGGCTGAAAGAAAGAACTCAAATTTCACACCGTTCACTCAAGAGCAGAAGGTTTGGCTAGAAGCAACTAATTTACAGACAAATTATCATAAGAAAATGGCACCAAAACGAGAAGGACCCTTCAATATAAAAGAAGTCTTAGGACCCCTAACTTATAGGCTGGAACTCTCCAAAGGATGGCTCATTCACAACATATTCCATGTGACACTTTTTAATCCATATCACGGAAACTGAAACCCATGGACCTGTTACGACTTCAAGCTTATATTCACGTGCGTGGATAAAGCCGACAGTCAAGTAGTCAAGAACAGCGAGTTCCAAGCGGTGTCAAGTAAGAGGAGGTTAGATTCTCAAGAACTAGTTAAAGAATACAGTGGATCCTTCCTGGTATAAATACTATGAACCGCACAGCAAGTTGAAACGAGTTTGAATGTTCATCAGCAGATGTATATAAGAATAGAGGAAACAGATCAAGCGTTCATCGAAAGATGTATCATAAAAGATAGAAGTGAAAGTCCATCAAAGATATGATGGAGTTTCATAGATATGATGGAAAGCAAAGTTCATCAGAACATACGATGATGTATCAATGATGTGACGGATGACAAAGAAAAGGGAAAAAAAAAAGAAAAGAGAAAGCAAAAGCAAAAGAAAATAAAGTGTCCGTAACATTACCCCCCTTCTAAGGTTTGACTGTCCCAGTCGAATGGTCTTCAGTATCCGTAGGGTTCTCCGGTATTGTTTGCGATGCCAACGTCATCCGTGGGGTCGTCATAATCAAAGTAATCGCTTCTGTGAGGAGAGTCGTTACGCTTGAAAGGACAGTATCTTGTCGTATGTCCTGGTTGTTGAAGGTCGGCTCGTCCATCAGCTTAGTCATACTTGTCACTCCCATTCTCGTTTTCCTCCTTTCCCTTTTTGTACTTCACCCTTTCAGTCTACTCATGCCTTTATCATTTTCTTCGTATGATCATCACCACTCTCATTCCATTTAGTCTCGCCAATCCTTCATTTGCTTCAACGTATTGCTTCCACTTCCAATGTAGTTCATTTCCTGCATTTCCTGCATCACTCTCGTTTTCACATATACTCGCGCATTCGCCATTCGTACCTCAGCTGCTTTATTCATTTGCTGAGTGTCTAACGTTACGATTAAGTTCTCAACAGGTTATGGGCCCTGTAGGTGATCTTTGAACACAATCCCACGCGCCTCTGTCAGGAGTTATACACCTCAGCCAGCTCATACCTCATACCTCGTCCTGTACCTCGTACCCTGTCCAACGTTGGCAACCCTTGCCATCAACTCTGTCCGTGATTCCTAATCACATACCCTTAATTGTCATGTCGACAATTAAGCTCAAACACGTCCCGCTACTCGAGAACACTGCATCTTACCCAGGATGGAAGCGACATATCACCCAGGTCTTGAAGGATGAAGGCTATTGGGGTCATATTGAGGGGACTGCTAATGCATGGGATCTGTATCCCATTTCTGCGGAACCGAAAGCTCCAACTGCCGTCTCAAACCCTGAATACGTTGCGAACTTTCACAAGTGGTGGCAGGAAGATTCCAAGGCACGAGGGATCATGCTCCGACGAGTATCACAACTTGTTTTCGATAATTTGTAGGTGGTAGACGGTGTCTCATCCCGAACTCTGTGGCAACGTATCTCAGCCAAATATGCACGTATCGACATTAATGCACAGTTCGAGATCAAAGAACGCCTATCGACATTGAAACTCAAAGATCATAAGGACTTCGATAACTACATCGCCGAAGTTTCATACAGGTTGCAAACGTCTCCTGGCAATGCCCGTTCATTATCCCAAATCCGACATCGTCCACCATATCTTACGTGGTCTCCCTTCCTCTCAATCCTGGACAAACTTCAAACAGCTGATGGTACAGCTCTACCAGGATCATATGGACAGAGAGAAGGTTGCGCTCGAGGAAGGAAAAGATGTTGCGGCTCCTGACACACTTCTAGACCGCATCGTATCTCGTCTTCTGATCAAATGTCAGCGCATCGAAGCCGAAGTCTCCCTCCAAACGAAATGGTCCCGGTTCTGAGTATTCCAACCTGGCCAAAGACACCGACAATCACCCAATCGCCAAACATCCCAACAATCCTAATGGTGTACGCTGCACAAATTGCAGAGGTCGGTCGCACGATTGTGACCATTGTTTTAATTCTGGTGGAGGGATGGCGGGCCAGGGGCCTAGGGACAAGGCCGCTGCTGCTGCTGCTGCCGCCGCTGCCACTACCACTAAGAACAATGGGAAGGAGATGGCTTCCATAGCTGCTGTAGACTTTCTGGACGATGGAGAAATCTCATGCGCGATGATTGAGTCCATCGGTGACAACTTATCTGCACTTGCTCTCACATCAATTCCGGCAAACACCACACTCCTTGACTCTGGCGCTGACCTCGCATCTTATCAAATCGCGTGAGATGTTTCATTCATACAATGAGGCCGATGCTAGAACGTGACAACTGCAAATCTAGGAACCTTGCAAACTCAAGGAGGTGGAATGTGCTACGTCAATGTGTCCTACAAGGGCAGAACTATCCGACTTAAATTGAACAACTGTCTTCATGCTCCGGGTGCTGTGGTCAATTTATTATCGGTTGGACGTCTCAATAGCACTGGGATCGGTTGCAATTTTCTTCCGAACGAAGGCGTCTGTCTGTCCAAAAACAGCATCATATTTGCATCTGGGCAAATGATTAATCGCTTGTTCAGCCTCGACGCTGACTTCATTCCTCGCCATTCTTCAGATGAATGTGTCATGTTCACCAAAGTCCCAGAATCTATGTATCTTCATCACCTTTGTTTGGGTCATCCAGGCGAGAATGCAACTCGGACATTAGTAAAATCGATCCTGAAGTCTCAAATCAAAGATCTCAAGCCCATTAAGTGCGAACCGTGCATCATCGCCAAGCATGTCGCGACTCCACATCCACCCAATCCGTCGGTCAGCATACCTTCTCACCGCTCGAACTTCTAGTTGGAGACACCTGTGGGCCTTTCCCTGTGGAAACTCTGCACAGGAAAAAGTACTTCGTTGCATTTCGATGTGCAGGTATGAAGGTCAATAATATTCAGCTTGTTGCCAACAAAGTCCCCGACACAATGCTCAAGGCATTCATCATCATCAAAGAGCGTTGGGAGACGAGAACTGGTTTCAAGGTCAAACGTTTCAGATGCGACGGCGGCACTGAGTGGAAGGGTGCCTTCACCCAATACCTCAACGATCATGGTATCGAAATGGAAGTGACGCCATGATGTGAACACTGGATGAACGGCGAGATCGAGCATTTCATGCGGACTGTGCAAGGCCGCATTCTTGCTATGCTGACGACGGCTCAACTGCCCATGACTTACTGGGGCGAGGCCGCCCTAACTGCTGCTTACCTTCTCAACGTCACATCTCTCAATGCCGACAGTGTTACTCCTTTCGAAGTCATGTATGGTCGCTCGCCAAATCTCTCCCATCTGCATATCTGGGGTTCAAGATGTTTTGCACATGTTCCAGAAGAATAGCAAACAAAGTTAGGTGCTAAGTCCGTTGAATGCCTCTTCATGGGCTACCCACCAGGTGGTCGTGGATATCGCCTTTGGGACATTACGTCTCTACATTTCTTCAATTCCTCTAATGTTATTTTTGACAAAAACATTTCATATAAAGCTCTTCATTCCCCTCCTGTTAACCCTATAGATTATTCTTCGCTTCCGTTCTTGCCGCCCTTTGACTCTTTTCCTATTGTACCCTGTATCTCATCTTGCAATGACTTTACTCCTTCCATTCCGTGTGTAACTCAATCTTTTGCTTCCACTCCTTCTGTCATTGAACCTTCTT
Source organism: Psilocybe azurescens (assembly GCA_023853785.1). Classification (NCBI taxonomy): domain Eukaryota; kingdom Fungi; phylum Basidiomycota; class Agaricomycetes; order Agaricales; family Agrocybaceae; genus Psilocybe; species Psilocybe azurescens. The sequence goes on along the minus strand of JAJIRX010000181.1, from coordinate 7,803 downwards.
CTTCAAATGTGACTGAACTTTCTCCTTCAATTGTCCCTACTGCTTCTTCTTGTCAAGTAGATTCTTCTTTTACTCCCTCTCTTCCTTTTGTGACTGAGGGCAACCTCGATGCGCCCTGAACTTATTTCTGACATTAACTCCCCTTCTTCTCCACCTATTCCTATTTTAGTAGAGCCTGTGACTCCTGTTGGTGATTCAGCTCCCCATACTACCCTCCCACCTGCCCCTGCACCTACTCGTACTCTTGCACCTCGTTCTTCTTCTAGGGAACGTCGTCCTACCAAACGTGGCACCTTTCACTCTTGTTTGGTTGAAGCATCCGTCCAGCATCAGGGAAAAACTGCGTGCCAATCGAGAGACTTCGGGAATTGGACGCTGCCTCGGACGACGTGCCCTCTCCTGCCCCAATCGATGCTGGCTCCGACTCGGAACACCTAGTTGACGACAATCCTTTTGTAAGCATGTGCTGCATGGGCGCCTTTGACAATCGTTTGCCCTCCGACTTCCCTGCATCACACATGACCGTCTCTCTTGATGTAGAGGACTACCTGTCTCGTGATAATGACAGATTGTGGGAATCGACTCTGCTGTCTGTCCGTACTGACATTCGTTGTTCTCCTTCATCACCAGGCTACGATATGTCCATTCCGCCTGCAACTTATGCTGAGGCTATGGCTCGTCCGGATGCTGTGGAGTGGAAGAAGGTCGTGATGAAGGAATTGGAGATGTTGAAAAGTATGGGGGTCTACGTCGATTATCTCTTGCCGGATGGGATGAAGGCTATCGGTTGTCGGTGGGTGCTGGAGTTCAAGCTGCTGGAGTTGGGTGGTCCTCCGATTTACAAAGCTCGGTTGGTGGCACAAGGCTTCTCTCAGGTCCCTTTCGTCGACTAAAATGCCACTTTTGCCCCCGTTGCCAAATCTGTCAGCATTCGCTTCATTGCCGTCTACGCTACCATTCAATCATGATATCTCAATTGTTTCGATGCCACCCGTGCCTTTCTCTGGGGCGACCTGGCTGAGACTATCTACATGCGTTGCCCGCAAGGGTACTCTTCTCCGATCAATGGGGTATGGAAATTGCTCAAATCTTTATACGGTCTGAAGCAGGCAAGCCGCGTTTGGTACAAACTCCTGCGTTCCATCTTGGAGAAGCTTGGGTTTACTTGGTCAGAGTTTGACCATGCTGTTTTTATATTCAAGCGTTGGTGGGGGGGGGTGAATGTTCATTGTTTATTGGGGATGCATGTGGATGATGGGTTGGGGGATCAAACTCGTCTGAATTTCTTTGCTTCATCAAGGAGGAAATTGGTAAAGTGTTTGGCATCAAGGATTTGGGACCTGTGAAAGAGTTTCTAGGGGTGCAGTTTGAGAGGGATTTGGGAATGCGTGAGCTTTGGATCCATCAGGAGCCATACATTGACGCTTTACTCAAGGGAATACGGTCTGACTAACTGCAACCCTGTATCCACTCCTATCGACGTCGCTCATCCTTTCGGTCGTGAAACCGATGTTCATCCCATCATCCCTAACTTGGTTACTGCCTTTCAACGCCTGATAGGATCTCTACTACAGTAGCTCAAAAAACCGTCCCAATGTTTGGCACTTTCTCACTAATTGTTTAATAACTTGGGAAATAAATTATGTAAAAGTCTGAAAATATTATATGTTATATTTTAACATGTGACTAACATACTTCTCACCAAGGTCACATGATTTTAACAAAAAATGATTAAGTAATGTAATTTACAAAATAATAGAGCATTGGGACAGTTTTTGACTCTCTATCTAGTACTTAGTATGGCCTCCCTTTGCCTTGATAACAGCCTCCATTCTCCTTGGTATGCTTTATATAAGCCTTTGGCATGTTTCTGAAGGTATTTCAGTCCATTCCTTTGCCAATCTCTGCCACAATTCAAATGCTCCTTTGGGTGGTGTCTCATAGGTGTTCATTTGCCTTTTGAGGTAAACCCAAAGGTGTTCAATGGGGTTGAGATCAGGGGATTGGGGTGGCCACTTCATAACTTCAACATCATTGGCCAAAAACCATTCTTGAGCTTTTTTTGGAGGTGTGTTTGGGGTCATTATCCTGCTGAAAAATCCTTTTCCCTCTGCCATCTCCAAGTTGTCAAAGCTTTCATCCACCCCATGCTCCAAAATTTCACAGTATTGGTCTGCATTCATCTTCCCCTTAACCTCAGTGAGTGTTCCAACACCATTCCACCCCATACAACCCCATACCATGAGATTGTTGCCCCCTCCATGCTTGACAGTTGGTGATGTTGTTCTATCTGAGATTGCTTCACCCTTGGGTTTCCATGTATAGACCCTTCCATCTGAGCCAATCCTGTTTATTTTTGTTTCATCTGACCAGAGTACTCTTTTCCAATCCTCCACAGTCCAGCCAACATGATTCTGGGGCGAATTTTAGGCGTTTTTGATGGTGGATAGCCTTGAGGAGGGGTCGTTTTGATTTAACAACAGAGCAGAAGTTGTTTTCTTTGAGGGCATTTCTGACTGTTTGGGCACAAACAGGAGAGGGAATAGCATCATTGATGAAGTGTGTTGCCTGGACAGCATTGTCCAGCTTTCCTGTTTTAATTTGACAAAAAGGACCTTGTTTATCCTTTGGGAGTAAGCTTGGAGGGACGTCCATCTTTGTTGTTTTGGGGGTTTTCTTTGTTGGCATCCACTTCCCTCTTGATTCTTCCAACAGTAGACTTTCCCAAACCAGTTTTAGACTCTATTTGACAAAGAGAATAGCCCTCTTCAAGAAGATTGAGGACATAATTGTACTGAGAAGGTGTTGCAGGCTTCATGATGTGGTGGTTAAAGAGAAAGATGGTTGAACTTGAATTCAACATTTCAAATGTGTACAAATAGTGTCACATGACCTTGTTTAATTTTCTCACAATTTATACAAAGCAATTTGGCTTTCTACAAGCATGTAAAGCTATTATTTTATAGGGTCAAAAACTGTCCCAATGTTTTATTATTTTGTAAATTCCATTACTTAATCAGTTTTTGTTAAAATCATGTGACCTTGGTGAGAAATATGTTAGTCACATGTTAAAATATAACATATAATATTTTCAGACTTTTACATAATTTATTTCCCAAGTTATTAAACAATTAGTGAGAAAGTGCCAAACATTGGGACGGTTTTTGAGCTACTGTATTTATTCAATGCCATTCTTGTCCTGACATTTCAGTCGCTGTGCTCCTCCTTTCACAACATTGCTCAAAACCTTCTCCTTATCATTTTGCTGCTGCAAAGCGTGTTTTATGCTATCTCAGCGGAACACGTTCCCTTCGTCTTCACTATGGGGGTGCATCCTCCAACGCTTCACTTTATGGGTATTCTGATGCAGATTGGGCCAGTAATAAGGTCACTTGCGCTTCAACATCTGGCTTCCTGTGGACCTTGGCTGGTGGACCCATCAGCTGGTCGTCGAAAACTCAGACTTGTATTGCGACAAGCTCTACTGAGTCGGAATATGTAGCTCTCACCCATGCTCTACAAGAAGGTCTCTGGCTCCGCATCTCTAGCCTATCTCCAACTTCCATGCCTGCTCCCCTCATCATTGCAACCAACAACGAAGGCGCTCGTTCCTTATCAGAAAACGACTCATCCCACAGCAAGGCCGAAACATATCGACATCCGTTATCACTTTATTTGCTCTCACATTGAATCTCATACATTTCAAATTGTTCATACTTCTGGAATAACCAATCCTGCCAACATTCTCACTAAACCACTTCATCGCTTGAAGTTCCTCGAGGCTGTGGAACGGTTAGGCTTTGCAATCTGTTGAGGGGTGTGTTGAAGGTCAGCTCGTCCATCAGCTTAGTCATACTCGTCACTCCCATTCTCGCTTTCCTCCTTTCCCTTTTTGTGCCCTTTCAGTCTACTCATGCCTTTATCATTTTCTTCGTATGATCATCACCACTCTCATTCCATTTAGTCTCGCCAATCCTTCATTTGCTTCAACGTATTGCTTCCACTTCCAATGTAGTTCATTTCCTGCATTTCCTGCATCACTCTTGTTTTCACATATACTCGCTGCATTCGCCCAGTACTTTACAGTGCCCCACGGGTACTGGTCGGAACCGCTTGGACCCAGTCGGAACTGATCGGAACCGGTCAGAATCCGATCAGAATCCACTCGGACCCACTCGGAACCGGTCGGAATCTGGTCGGAATTTCTCATAATGTACTTGTTCAGTGTATAATACAATGCTTAGTCAGCATTACATAATAAATTGCTTATATAAGCTTATAAATAATGTATTGAAATCACATGATATAGTCTGCTTAGTCAGTATTATATAATATTTCTTACATAAGCTCTTAAGTAATCATTCAGGTCACATGATATTTGTAATAAATGCAAAATTATAAAATACACTCAACAGGAATTGAACCAACAGCTTCATATATATTAATTCTATACACACATTACCAACTCCACTATTATTGCTTGTGGTATTATCAACATTTTATGAATTATATACCATTCTTTACAACACCCAATAATATATTCTGGCACTTTCTCTGAAGCTATACCCACATATTATATATCAAAATGATCAGAAAATTGAGGGCAATGCATCTGTAATTACACTATCATCATAATATTATGTCAGCATGTTCAATATACAAAATACTGTAAATTTGAATATATATAGATATTGTAAACTACATTTTGCAACAAAATAGCACTCTGTTAGCTATATATTAATAATGTTACAATAATAGAAATTAATGGAATACAAAGATTAATTTTATTCAAGACATTTAGATTATATAAGCACAGATTTATATGAAAAATAGGTATTTCTTTACCAGAAATTTTTAATTTTATATAACTATTACATAAACATATTCTCCTCAATTTTACAATTCTAACAATACCAAATTTGTCACAAACTGTTAAGATCTATGTATACTTTTTGCGTTATTACTTGCTGAGCTGTAAATAGTATGCTGACATAATATGGTTCTGCTTGGTACCACTCAGATTCCACTCGGAATTGGGTCTAATTGGGTTTCAAATTTGATGAATTCCACTTGGATTCCAGTCGGATTCCAGTCGGATTCCAGTCGGATTCCAGTCGGATTCCAGTCGGATTCCGATCGGATTTTGGTCGGACTTGTTAACAGTGGAACCGGTCGGTACGGTGGTTCCGATCAGAATCCAGTCGGAATCTGGTCGGAAAAATTTAGACATTTTACTGCTAATTTGGCAGGGACACTGCCAAATAAAATTCCAGTCGGAACCGGTCGGATTCCGACCGGTTCCGATCGGTACCTGTGGGGAGTGTAAAGACCTCCATTCGCCATTCATACCTCAGCTGCTTTATTCATTTGCTGAGTGTCTAACGTTACGATTAAGTTCTCAACACTGGTCCTCGGCGGTGGCAGTGGTTGCAGGTGAGCTTGGGGCAATATTGTCATATATGTCCCAACTTTCCACATGCGAAGCATGTAACGTCCGGTCGACGTTGATTCCCAACACTTGTCCATCGGGCTCGAGTTGGGCGACGAGAAGGCGTGCCGGTCTGATTGTTGATGTCGAAAGGTTGTGGTGGATCAGCATCGGTGAGTCGTTCCGTGGGGTGTCTGCGTGCGGTGTTTGATGAGCATGTGTTCGATGGCTCGTTCGAAACCCTTGAGTTGAAGACGTTTGAGGGAGTCGGTGGCGGCTTTGTGGTGGACTTGGACTCTCACCTGTTTGACTGCGATGTCCGCCTCGATGATTCGTGATTTTGCCAGATAAATAGTTGAAGAATTCAAGTTCTCGTTTGATAAAGGGGGGCAAAGGGCTTCGACGTCGTATCGGTTTTTGGCATTTTTCAAGATTTCAAGTAGTTCGTAGACAGAGAGAGTATTAAAAGTTGAGACGATGTAGTAGTAGATTGGGGAACAGATGAGGCACGAGCAGAGGAATGAGACATTGTTGGATATCGATGTTTGTTGCCTAGAAGTGTAGCGACTTGACCTTTCTTATAGCCTTTGTTGCCAGTCCGGGTCTAAGTTTTTCCTTGAGCTGGGAAATCCGCAGTTGATACTCTAGATTTTGGTCATGCGCCATTGCTGCGCATCTTGCCTTGAGTTCATTGTGTGCTTGTTTCTCCGCTTCTCGAGACATTATAAACGCTATCTCGAGTTCTTCAAGCATTTGTTATTGATCTTCTTGGGATTTTGGTATTTTTGTCGTGAGGAAAATAGGTTCGTGAGTGTTTTGGGGAAAGAGGGTGGACTTGACGTGTTTGATCAAGGGAAAGGAGAGCATGTTGATTGATTGTTGAGTGAGGGAAGATGGTGGTCTTTTTACAGCTTGTGACGTGTTCGGTAAGTCTGTAAGATTTTGTTACCGGTTTCTTCAAAGACCGAAGCCGGTTCCCACGTTGCTTCAGTGATTGGATAGTCCTTCCATTTGACGTAGTATTGGTATCCTCTTCCTCTTTTTCGATGTTTGAGAATTGTCTCTATTTCCCAATGTTCTTCTTCGTTTAATATCTCTGGTGGCGGTCGAATGAAATTGGGTCCATGTGTTTCGGTCTCGTGGTATGGATTAAGAAGTGTCGCATGGAATACATCATGAATGAGCCATCCTTTGGGGAGTTCCAGTTGATAAGTTAGGGGTCCTAAGACTTCTTTGATCTTGAAGGGTCCTTCTCGTTTTGGTGCCATTTTCTTGTGATAATTCATCTGTAAATTTGTCGCTTCTAGCCAAACTCTTTGTCCTTGGATGAACGGTGTGAAGTTCAAGTTTTTCCTTTCAGCCATTCTTGTCCGGGCTAGTTCGTGGGCTGCTAGGGCTTCTTCTCGATCCTTTTGAAGATACTTCAGTCTTTCTTCTACTGAAGGAAACTTGGTGTGTTCCGAATGCGGTGGGAATTCGCGATGGGGAGTATCCGAGAATTAATTCGAATGGTGTTCTCTGTCTGTCCGCATGTCTTCGGTTATTGTGAGTGAATTCGAGGGTCCCAAGTCATTCGTGCCAGTCTTCTGGGTGAGACGAGCAGTATATGGATAGATAGGCTTCGATCTCTTGGTTATATCGTTCCGTTGTTCCGTCCGTTTGAGGGTGATAAGCAGTTGAAAATTTCGATTTTACTCCAAGGAGTTTCATTAGCTCTTTGAATGATTCAGCGGCAAATCTGGGGTCTCGATCTGAAGTGAGGCTGTCTGGTAGTCCAAACCTTTTGTAGAGATTGTCCAGTAAGAGTTTGCCAGTCTTTTCGGCATCCAGTCCTTTCATTCGGCATGGAATAAGGATAAGTCCTTTTGTGTTCCAGTGATTGGTGATGCTTAGAATCACATCAAATTCAACTTCTCCTTGCTTGTCCAGGATTGGTGGAAGGTCTGTAAGGAAGTCCATAGCACTGTCTGCAAAGGGTCGGGCTGACTTTGGTCCAGGTATCGGTATGAATGATGGGTTAGAGGGATGTCGATTTATTTTGAACTGTTGGCAGGCGGCACATCCTTTTGTATTGCTTGACAAATGATCGTAATCCTGGCCACCAGTAGTGTTGTTTCACCAAATTGAATGTTTCTAATTCTCCAGGGTGTCCAGCTGAGATAGGGTCGTGATATGATTTGACTATGTCTTTCCGTAGGGTTTGATCTTTTGGAATGTAGGCTCGTCCTTGGTAGTATAAGATAGTTTTGCCGTTCACATTCTCTGTTTTCCATTCTCTGAGGTCGTGTCATGCATTTGGTGGTCCTCCTTCTAATAGGGTTTTCATTGCTTCTGCTGTGTTGTGGGGTCCAGTTCGTTTGCATTGGCAATTTTTT